>LS873527.1:48634-59703 GCA_900490955.1 Micoletzkya japonica | reverse complement strand
TTGTTAGCTCAATATTTACACATGTTCAGTTGCGCCAGTAAACGACGATTAAATGATGTCCCGATCTCTCCCACCACTTCCCCGAATAAACTTGTTAATCTCCGGCCTTACACCCACTTATGAAAGGGCTCACCGAGATCTTCAAATCATTACTTCCCAAGACCAAAAGGTGTATTTCTCGTGTTCAATGATCTTGGACGCTACACCTCACTTTTTCACACTCTTCACAGAGACTAGCCATGTCGGAGGACAGCTGTTTCGCTTCCAATTATGCATGAATTAATTAGATAGCTCGCGAGTCCCGGTTCCAGTGCCTCTATCTTTCCTCATCTCATCCTAATCACAGTATCCCTCCCCTAATTCCTACCCTCCTCGTTTCTTCTCCCCAGTTCGCCCCTCTCAATCTGTCATTTTCTCCAGCCCCCACTCATGCTACCCAACGAGTCCAACGCTGCCTTCAGAACTTAGTGAGTCTACCGTAATCCGCGGTCCCCGAAATTGAGCAAGGTTTCATTCTTCTGTGAGAGAAATAGCATTCGCTTTTCGCTCTGGTCCTCAGGATACTGTAACGTCTCTGGGAATAAAGGGTTTACCCCCCTATTTAGCCCTGATTTCATCATTCAGCAAAACAGCTCTTTTCTCCAATATCAACGATTTCACGGGGGGAGTGGCCGAGGACTTTTTCCTGCTTATGTGTTTTCTCGAACTCGTTGCCGTGTTGACCACAGCCCTTACAGCATCGAAGGGAATCTCTCTCCTTAGAAAGGTAATGGAGAATATGGTTAGTCGAAGCCGATTTTGTAGTGTTACTTTGCCTTCAATTAATTAGAAAAGAATTGTTCTGCTAAATACCGGCAGGCAGTAAACGTTTATCACTATAAACTCGAGAAGTGGTGAAAAGAAGTATCCTCTCGTGAGGTAATCCAAAAATGTTTCCACATCGGTACATGATACCAGGCGAAATGCTGTGAAGGGCGAAATAGTCGAAGATGTCATCCTGTTGAAGAATTGCCATTTGAAGAGACTGCAATCGCGCATCTTCCACATCAACCTGGTCAACCTCGAGTTCTACTTCTTCTCGCACACTCTAATCTACGTCGCATCCCGTTTGGGCCTCTTCGCCTACCAGATATTCAATGATGGTAAGGCTACGAAAAAACTTTAGCTGACTTTTCTGCTAAAATATAGTGTCCATCTTCTCTTGGAGTAGGAAATGAAACAAAAATAAGGAGTATGCATAGATACCAGAACCCTGTGATTTGAGTTGGCGTGAATGTGGCGTATGACAAAACTTGCAGCGTTGCCAGACTCCGTTCTTGTCGTCATCGCTATTCTCTTCTCCTATCTCCGGTTCTACCAATTATACGGATGCGTCACGTTCTTCAGCGTTTTCGTAAGCATTTACTCTGATAACTTCGCACAATCCACTATTCTGAAGCCGCTAATTCTTTGGAATTTCATCATTGGCCTAATCTCTAGCGCATAGCTCCTAGTGCGTAATTGTACTTCGACCCTGCAATGTGCATTTCCACATAGGCTCTTATTAGACACGTGCGTACGAGAACAAACTGCGAACTGTGGTACCGATATCTTGCAAGGGAATGCGAAAGATCTAGCCATCTCTATTTCGAGCCGCAACTCCAGTAGGTGATTGACATAAATGCTCCGTCAGTTATGGAACAAACAGCGTATAAAAGAATGGGCTTACTGACGGAACTTTTTCGAGTGTTATAGTAGTCTTCTTGCTCTGGCAACAAAGTTACAACATATACCAAATCATAAAAAGGTAAATTCTAATTTTTCTAGATGTTGGAAAGGCTGTTCGCAACGGTCCTGATAGCAGACTACGAGTACAAACCCCGTACATCTCCGTTACCCTCATGACCTTCCTCACCGTATTCGCCAATATCCTAGCCATCTGCACCGTATACGGTAGGAATCCACCAAAAGATTAAAAGATCTTTCACCACTATGATATGGTTGAGAAATATGCTCTTTTGTGGGAAATAGGAATGACAGTAGTCTCATTCCTATTTCCCACAAAAGAGCGAAGCGGTATGAAGAGAGTCCAGACAAAGTAAATAGGAATGACTTAATTGACGGAATTTTTATATAAAGAGTATTGTCACTAATTTTCAGCCCCCTTCTCTCCGGGCATTCCCGTCCTCATCGGATTCACGATTGGCATCACGCTTCTGTCGGGAGTTGTGAGTTTTTTGGGTCTGTTTTATGGCTATGCTTCCTCCACCACAGGATAATGACTATGAGATCAATTGATAGTGAAACGTAGCCACCAAGGAGACCCGACTGGAGTGTTCACCTCAGCTGTCCTTCTGTCTGTTCCTCCGCAACCGTCGTCACCTCCGCAAACTTAACCGTTCCTCGTCCGACGTGGGGGGCATTCCCCTGGGCCAGTACACGCTCAGCGTCAAGTTCCAGCTACAGGAAAACCTCCGCGTCTTCAAGGTTGATCTTTGATCTTTGGTCTTTGTTTAATCTTTGATCTCTGCAGCTCATCCGCAACGTCTCTGTGATTGTGGGCTGCAGCTCGGTGGTGTGTGCTATCCTCTTCATCTGCAACTACCTGTCCTTCGTCTCGAGCATTAACAGTCTCCGTTCGCTGTTTGGAGAGGGCTTCGAGATCGTCTATGCATGGTATGAAGACGCAGGCAATTAATTTCAACCCAAGACGATCATGATTTAAAAGTAGGTAATGTAGATATGGCAGACAAATACGAACATCAAACTTGGTTTCGGCTGAAAGTGTACGATATCCCGTACAACTTTCTCATTCTGTACTTACCTGTACACATCACAGCATTCCGACCGAACGGGGAAGCGTCTAATAGCGAATTGGCAACAAATTTTGAATTTACGCTACTACGGCTGACGGCATTTTCACCAAATGTAGATAGCTCCTTAGACTGGTGGGGAGAAGCTTAAGTTTTTAAATTGGCTAATTTTGGCCCATTTTTGTGGCCGTAGCGATGACAGATCATAGCGGAAACCGCCATTCGCTAATCGAACGAAAGGAATGCTGTGACATACTGGGCGAAAAAATGACAATAAACTGTGGGGGTATGACAAAACTGCAACGACAAAACTGCAACTGCCCTATTTACGACAAAACACAATAATAAATACTAAACAATAATAAATACTAAACAATAAACTTCAATAATAAATACTAAACAAAAACACAATTCGGCACAATATTTACCTCACTGCGTTTCGGTTCCCTGAATGGACCGTAGAAGATGCGTAAGAAGAAAGGCGAGTGAAGGGCGAGTAACTACAATAATATTACTATTATTCGTTTATTTCTTATTGTCCAACTTTTACAATCTTAGTTATTGCTTGCCACAAGCAAAGATCACTTTTACAACCCAAGTAGAAGTCATAAAGAACGTTGCCATTGAAACTTCCGGCTCCTTTAAAGAGATTTCGTAAGCACGGCTAATTGTAAGGTATAAATATTTCCATAGCCGCGCGATAAAATCCGCCTCGGCGGCCTGTGTAAAATCGGCGTCATTTTATTACACAGTCGGTCAGCATTAAAGGCTCTCGCTGTACGCATGAAGAAGCTATTGGTTCTGTAGTTCTGGCTCTTACCTGAATATGCAAGCATGAAACCTAGTCCTCTAAATCTAGTAGTTCGAATGTTATAATGATGGTCTGTTTTATTACGCCCCCCAAGCCCTGAGTTATGCAATGAGTTTGTAAGCAATAACAGCGAAACAATAATAACAAGGAATATTTAAAGGAACCGTTATCTATCCAAATTCCTGAAAAGATTATCCTGACGGATTCGATTAGTTTCTCTTCTATGTCCTCCGCTCTCTCACTATGCAAATAAGTCTCCACTAAATATTGCTTTAACAAAAGCGGCTAAATTTGTTCTGACCACCTGCCTCTGTTCAGGCAGTGCCTTGTCGCTTCTTCCCGGAATCGTCCCCTTCCCGGTCACATTTGGCATAACTGCGATACATCCTGAGGTGTGTCTTCGAGTTGGATTATTGGCGAAATGCCTATCATTCATTCGTTACTCTCTCTTTACTTCTTACTAGCAATTCACTGCAAATTTTGTCCTTTTGTGTGTGTGTAGGTTTGTCCGTTCCTCGATTAACTCGTTTAGAATTGCGAATTTAAAAAAAAAGTTCTTACAAGACCCCTATTCAATTCTTCATACCTCGGGACCATTTTTTGCGTTTTTGAAAATTTTGAAAACTGGCTGAGAAAATCGATTTGTCAGAATACGTTTCAGGACACGGGAATCATTTTTGGTCAAAAAGTCATCAGAGAAAAGCTGAAAATTTTCGAGGGCACTTTAGCAAAATGTGCAAAAACGGATGAAGCGACTGGGACCCGAACTTGTGTAGAATGCACTACAAGCTCTTACCACTGCTCTAACAAGGCACACAGCTCACCTCTCTCGAATTTCGCTCATGACCCTTCATCGCGCGCTTCATAGCCTCCACCTTGCTTGATTCAATGCATTAATTCGCCTCTCATTTCTTGAGGCGCGCGGTTGGTCCTCTCTTCCCATATCCATTGAAAACATTGACTATGACGTGAAAAAATAAACTACTGTAGTTGAGGTGTATTGAGAGCAGTGGGCGCGGAAGGCGCCCACCCACTCCTAACACAAAAGCTTAGGCGATCGGTGAAGCGTGCCATGGGAGCTTGTGTTATGTGTCCAGGAGCTTCGCTCCTGGACCATATAAGCACCATATAAGCAGGGCGACCGTGGCACGCTTCGTGGATCGCCGGGTACAGCGTAGTTTTGCTAGTTTCTTATCTTTTTTTCTTCTTCTACTCTGTTTAGCATACATGGTAAAGAGAAGGAATGAGATTGTTCTTGAACGACAACGATGCTCAAAAGTCTGTCTCTATGACATTAATGACAATTGCCAGCTCCTCGATCGTTCTGCAGAAGATTTCGTCGTCTTTGGAAGCCCGGTGACAAACTCAGAAGCCATCGACTATATTGATGATAATATTGATGTTGCCGGCATTCGTACCGATTTCGTCATTGCCGATTGTGGTCTCTACCAAGCAGAATGAACAATTCATGCATCTTTTTCTTTCTTATTCTTATTTTGCACTTTCAAGCAACACAGCATTCCAAACGTTCTAAATTAGTGAGCGAATCAATAAACAGAAATTCATGATTTTAGAAACTTAAGTTCGTCCTTGTAATCTCAGGAAGTGCTGAAAATTTAGTGCAGATTGGTTTATCCATTCCTTAGATAATTCAAAAAAGGTGGTCTATTCGCTATTAGACGTATTGTTCACCGCGCGGAATGCTGTGGCAAGCAATTAGATAGATAGATATTTATCCCGTTTATTACAGGTTCCACGGGAGTTGTCCTTAAAAACGGAACGATTTAATACTTTTGATTGAAATAACAAGCTATTCCCGCTGATTACGCTATCCAATTGACTCCTTACGTGTTCCCATGGCAGAAATTAATATAATCGCAAGAAAATTGGAGCCGGAGAGGTAGATCAGCGCGCGTATTTGCATAGACAGTTCGCAATCGCTTGCGTACTTTTTGTCAACTTTCGTGGAACTTGTAATAAATGAGGGGAAGATGTAGTAATTGGATAGTTCGAGTCCTGAATCCTGTCGCAGTCAATTATGCCCTTTCCTCTTAGAGGACCGCTGTCTACTCAGTATAAAATAAAAATGTTTTGCCCCTCACTCCAAAAGAATGAGTTGATTAGATTCAAGGAACAATCAAACATTTTTTTTAAATCTAACCTCCAAATACATCTCTATCTACTCATTGATTCCATTATGGTGTTTTCATCGTCGGCTATCATTCTTGGTTAACATTCGATGAAAGCGGTTATTCTTACTTGGAATTCAATAAAAAGCGGTTATTCTTTGTTGGAATTCGATGAAAAGCGGTTATTCTTTGTCGAAATTTTCGCAAAATCAGTCGCGTCCCTCTCATGAATAGCAAAATGCCACCGATTATCCTTTACTTCGAATGAAGAATGAGGAGTTGATTGAAAAGGCGACCAACAATATAACTTCAATCAACTCAAGTGATAGGAGACTCGTGGGGACAAAAGTTGTCCCTATCGGGGAGGGTGGAGGGCCACTTTTCGCCTTCGTGTGTCCATCTATTTTGCTACATCGGTTTTGACTTGTCTTCGGGGGACCTTTCTCGGGGGGGGGGGTCTTCTCTTCCCTTCGTTTCGATTCTGAAACGAAGAATTAGCGTTCGAACCCAGCCGGCGCCAACATCTTTCTCTCTTTTGTCTCCCATTGGGAGATTTGCACATGTTTTATTGACTAAAACGTTCCATCACTGTACGATTACGGTTGCTAAACACAGAAGAGGTGGCATTTTGCCAAGTTTTTTTCAGTTTGCGATAACTGGTCAGTGCTTGACTTTTTGGCTTATGTACCCTACCATTTACGGTTTATGTACCCTATTATGACAGCATTCGCGATTGTGGGTCTTACGGAAGTAGATATTTCATAGCCTCCAAATTTAATGAAAACATGTTTATAAGTACTTTCAAATATGGGCTGCAAAATGGCGTTTGCAGAATTTTAATATTTTGCCTCCCTGTTGAAGTATGCAGCGTCAAAGTTCGAACCTGGGACCCTCCAAGTGGTACGGACACATTTTACCTTTTCACCAATAATTTACATAAATCAAAATAAAACCTGTACAATTTATATATCATTCGATTCGTAATCATCAGGCGGTTATAATTATCTTGTTATTTAGCTGAAAAATTTTCAAAAAACATAGCTAAAAAGAATAAATTCACTTTTCTCAAAATTTCCGAGGTTCTGGAAAAAATCGTGAAAAGCAGTTTTGTAGACTATGAGACTATGGGGGTTCCATTGAGATTTGTTCGCTTTTTCCTTCAAGAAATATATTATCATGAAAAGGTCTGTCAGAAAAAAATACTGATATTTGTCTCGTAAATAGCTACCATAAAAGGTGGCGGAACAATTCCAAGATTAATTGAGAAAAATATTTAAGTACAATTACCTTCCTGACTCCATAGAACACCCCAAGTGTTATTGCTCCTCCAACGAGCAATAAAATACTATACATCAATATACATCAACAATATACATCACGTAGTCGAAAGAGGCGGGAAGGACTGAAATTGATTTCTGTCCATCGCCTTCTTGGTCTACTTTTCCTATGCCGGATTTCAGACCAACACATAAAGGTTTTGAACATGTGTAGATGGTTACTCATACCTTCGCACATGGGTTCCTTTACAACTACGCCGGAGCTATCTCGCCAATCTTGCTTCAGTTCTTCTTTGCTCCACTGGCACGATATCTTTCCCTTTTTTGCCTTCCGCTAGAATAGGTTTACCCCCTGGGCATGCCTGAAGAGAACACATTTACATATCTCCCTAATAACAGGGAGAATCAACGACTTGATTTGGCCGAGTAATCTTTAATCTAAGAAAAATATAATAATGGCATTGCTTAGCTCGTACAGTTCACGTATAAGTACCTCTACGACAGCACAGCCACTTGTCAAACTCCGACCCTCTTCCAATTTTTGTCCTTGAGAGTGCAGCTGGAACACGCTGAATGATAGCACTTTAGAAGTGTGAGAATGTCTAGATAGAGTTTTTCCTCTTACACTATTTTTGCAACTTCATTTGAAGCTAAGATCTATGGAACGTACTCTCTTTGATGCAAACAGCTCTTGACGCGGGATCGACTGCTCTCAGAGTGTCGTCCGTCCATCTACCGTGAAAACAATTCAACGACTGGACCGTGGACCACTTTACCGTTGAACCGACCCTAAATGGAATTAGTGATCAAAATGATAGTAAAGAAAAAAGGGAGGATATAATCATTCCGCTTGTATGATCGCTTGTGCATTTGTATGATTAACGAAATTATAATTATGATAAAACGCGGAGATAATTTGCTAAAATATTTACCCTTTTTAGTAACGTATAATATACTGTTTTCAAACTATCCATTCCAGAGATCCAGGAAAACACCAAACTCACATGAAATCCAGTGATTTACTAGCGCACTCCAATGTGAAATTCGTTCCTGTGAAGGGCTCGCACATCGTACTGTCCTTCGGAAAAGAATATTCCAGCATCGGAGGGCAAGCTGTAAAAATTTAAAAAATAAATCCTAAAAAGGAGATTATCAAAGAAAGTTCATTGTCGAAGGGGATCAAAATCCACGATTATTTGCTGCGATTCTTAGTTGGTGAAGGAGGAAAATTTAAAAAAAAAACGGAAAGGAAATCGTAGTAAAAAATTGTTGTAATGCGCTGAAAACAAATATACAATGCATACGTTGGGTTTTGAATGCTTGTTGGATGGTGGCAAAACCGCAGCATGAATACATCGGTATTGCGAAGGATTTGTGGTTGATGTAGCCCAGTATCTAAAAAAAAAGGTTGATGTAGCCCAGTATCTAAAAATTTATGCATTGCATTATTCATGTTTTGCTGCTGTCCACTTTATTAATTTCCACTAAATTAAATGGTGGTAGAGTAGATGTCGTCCTCCAGGCAAACTTCCAATACGCCAAAAATGTAATCTGCTATTCCTAAGAGAGGAAGGGAAAATGAGAGGAACTTATTCAGTCTATTCATGGTCTGCTATCCCTCTAACCTTCTCGTTCTTAGCCGATGTCCATTTTATATTCCCGTACAGCTCCGTTCCATTTTTTGTGATGCCTCCAGGGACAATTTCGGCAATCGTTCCTTGAAGTAATACTCTGGTGAATCACCGCAGGCACAATATAATTTTCAGTGCCCCGAGTCACGAAATCCTTCCAATGCATAATGATCATCATAATATAGTAGAGAAAAAGAAGATATGATCGTTCCGGCTGTAGTGCCGATTCCGATGACTTTCAATTTGATCTACTCAATTTTTAGTGTGTACTAAGGGAAACTATGTTGTACTGATCTCAAAAAGCTATGCATTTATCTGATATTTTTTGGGAGTGAAGTGGTATCGCTTTAAAGCGTGAAAAATTCGCTAGACATCGTAGCAACGGAATAAAGATTTATATTCCGTCCGTAAACTCATTCCTACTTTGTCTGGACTCTCTTCATACCGCTTCGCTCTCTCGTGGGAAGTAGGAATGAGACGACGGACGGAACTATTTTCTCTATCATATGTTCCGATTTTCTAGACTATAAATGAGCGTCATATTGAGATGATCAAATAGAATCTATTGACCACACAATACCATTTTTACGTGAAAGATCTTCCATAGCTTTGAAAAGAAGGTAAATTGAAAAAAAAATTGCGGCAACACTTTCATTCTACTGTTCTACCTATCTACATATGTTCCCCATGTAACATACCGCAATCAGCGGCTGTTAAGTCCTTCAAGGTCGCCTTAAACTGAATCGACTTGCACGCCATAATAACTGCACAAACTGGTCATTGCTGTATCTACTATGAACAGTTCAACTTTCCATTCCTCCCTGAACAAAAAACCTGTAGTAGACTTATATCACATCTACATTATTTGTGGTTTGCACAACCGGACGGCATCGCCACTTTGGCACGGTGAAAAAAACTTTTGACTGGATACAGTGGAACCTATTCCTTACTTACTAACGCATGATTTCAAACCACATTTATAATAATCGTTGATTTCCATGGTATGATTGATTGGGGCTATTCTATTGCGGCCGTGTTTGATCACTTTTGGCATTAACCCGATCACAGTTCTACATAATACTCGTGCTCCTTTGCACTCAAAAGCGAAAACGAGATTAACGCGTAATGGTATAGATCAGTTGATTTGTAGATTAGCAGAGCTGTACAGCATTCAATTAACCACGGTAAGAAGTACTTTGGTATTTTTGGTCCTCATATTCAAATTTTCGTTCCCCGCATCCTTGATCGGACTTGCGTTGTTTAGCATAAGTGCACAGCCAAAAGTGCAAATAACCAACGGAAGACGGAATCATTACCGTCGGAACGCAAATTTGAGTGCGAGGAACGACAATAGAGCCGAAACTTACTCAATAATGATTCCCTGATCACAATTGTTATTGCGAATGACTAGTTTTTCTTTATTCCACGTACCACATGTAGGAGGAACAAAGCAGACCTTAAAAAGTCATATAACTGATTTTCACGTGATTTTCAAATATTAGGTTGGTGCATAAGTCTTGCAATATTCTAAAATTTCATTTTTTTCAAGACGAGCTAAATGAAGTGACCCTTTTTCATGCATATATGAATACCTACCAGCGTACTCTACAAACCATGTTTGTTGGACTTCTTTTACTCATTGCATAGCTGAGAATTGGACTAAAGTGTTGAAAAAATTCAGCTTCATAAAAGCGATGTAAAATTTTTATATGGGGGTAACGAGAACTGTTGTTGAAGGTAGTGAATACTCAGTCTAATCGATGTAAAAATGCCATTTGGAGTTGGTTCGCTTGTTTTTCGGGTTTATAAATTAACGTTAATTTGCATACTCAGGTACCGTAGTCGGACCTGACCATGCTTTACATCTATATTTCTGAGATTACGACCGCTACAAAATACATTGGTCATGGTAAACTTACATGGTTCCTGAATCACAGAAACAAGTTCTTATAAATAAGCGAAAGTTTTTTGTTTCGATTTTTCGAATGCTAGCCTCATTACCATATAACGCAAAAGCCATAACTTTGCGCCTATCTCGAAAGCTCAACGGGCAAATCAATCGCAAATTGGTCTCCTGCGCAATATCCGATCTTCTTATAAAAAAACTGGCACAAACTCGGATTTTAAATTTTTTTGCTATAGACAAAATATATATAAATGACGCTTAAAGGCTACCGGTCACTAATGCATAACATACGCGAAAAACCGTAGAATTTTAAAAATTTCTTTATTTGAAAAAGATGAAATCTTCGAAAGCAGTTGATGTGGTATTAGATATAGTTCAACTTCTTGTATGTACTAAGGGAAACTCTATTTGATACTGATCTCAAAAAGCTTTGGATGTTCCTGATATCTTGTATGGAAATGGAATGGCTTTGCTTCGAAGCGTGAAAAATTCGCTAAACACCGTAGTAGCGGAATCGCGATTT
>LS873527.1:14542-30726 GCA_900490955.1 Micoletzkya japonica | reverse complement strand
TTGTTAGCTCAATATTTACACATGTTCAGTTGCGCCAGTAAACGACGATTAAATGATGTCCCGATCTCTCCCACCACTTCCCCGAATAAACTTGTTAATCTCCGGCCTTACACCCACTTATGAAAGGGCTCACCGAGATCTTCAAATCATTACTTCCCAAGACCAAAAGGTGTATTTCTCGTGTTCAATGATCTTGGACCAGTGTTGCGCGTTGCGAATAGCGAAGCCTCGCAGGAGGGGAAGGGGTTAAGGACTGGGAATGCGAGGCCTCGCATTCCCCCCACCGTTCCCCCCGGTGGCAATGCGAAGATTCGCGCTGTCAGCAATGGGTCACATGGAGAGAGAAGGGCAGCTTTGCACTCAAAGAGAGGAAAAATTTTTTCATGTGTTTTTGTTCTTCATATTATTGAAATAAAAGGAACGTTGAGAGAGCTGCACAGTTCCTTCCGAAAATCACCGTAAAACTGCAAGCGGAGCCGGTCATTAGCCTAAGCTGGCATTTTGCCAAGAGAGTTTCACTGTATTTAGCGGAGTGTGCTGCAAAGATTTCCCAACGTTCGTTTTCCTCCAATAATAGTTGTAAATCCTTCAAAAAGTATACAAGGCCATGAAATTAGACAGGAAACAGTAGAGGCTGGAGTATTTCGGAGAGTATAATATGAAGCAGATGACGCCATTGGGGAACGGCTAACCGATATTTCTTTTCCCATAAAACGTATGATAGATAAACTACGGATATAATTTGCTGAGCTTCTTTCTTTCAGCAATCCACACAGACATAAAATGCAAAAGACAACAGGAAAATACAACAAGAAAATACAAAAGAGGGAAAGGAGAAGATTCGAACCCTCCACGAAAAAAACCTCACGTTGAGCACCTTACCAATACACCATAACAGACATGGAGGAGTCGCCTCAACGGACATGTTTACTGCCAGGAGAACCCTTTCTATCGTTGATATCGCAAAAAGGGCCTCTCTCTCTACGTGTGACCCGTTGCTGACAACGCGAATATTCGCATTGCCACTGGGGGGAATGCGAGGCCTCGCATTCCCCGTGTCTCGTCCCTTCCCCCGCTGCGAACCTTCGCAGCAGTTGACCTAGTATGCCACTGGCATGCGAAGCCTCGCTATTCGCCTTCGCAACGCGCAACACTGTCTTGGACGCTACACCTCACTTTTTCACACTCTTCACAGAGACTAGCCATGTCGGAGGACAGCTGTTTCGCTTCCAATTATGCATGAATTAATTAGATAGCTCGCGAGTCCCGGTTCCAGTGCCTCTATCTTTCCTCATCTCATCCTAATCACAGTATCCCTCCCCTAATTCCTACCCTCCTCGTTTCTTCTCCCCAGTTCGCCCCTCTCAATCTGTCATTTTCTCCAGCCCCCACTCATGCTACACAACGAGTCCAACGCTGTCTTCAGAACTTAGTGAGTCTACCGTAATCCGCGGTCCCCGAAATTGAGCAAGCTTTCATTCGTTTGTGCGAGAAATAGCATTCGCTTTTCGCTCTGGTCCTCAGGATACTGTAACGTCTCTGGGAATGAAGGATTTACCCCCCTATTTAGCCCTGATTTCATCATTCAGCAAAACAGCTCTTTTCTCCAATATCAACGATTTCACGGGGGGAGTGGCCGAGGACTTTTTCCTGCTTCTGTGTTTTCTCGAACTCGTTGCCGTGTTGACCACAGCCCTTACAGCATCGAAGGGAATCTCTCTCCTTAGAAAGGTAATGGAGAATACGGTTAGTCGAAGCCGATTTTGTAGTGTTACTTTGCCTTCAATTAATTAGAAAAGAATTGTTCTGCTAAATACCGGCAGGCAGTAAACGTTTATCACTATAAACTCGAGAAGTGGTGAAAAGAAGTTTGTTTATCCTCTCGTGAGGTAATCCAAAAATGTTTGCAAATCGGCACATGATACCAGGCGAAATGCTGTGAAGGGCGAAATAGTCGAAGATGTCATCCTGTTGAAGAATTGCCATTTGAAGAGACTGCAATCGCGCATCTTCCACATCAACCTGGTCAACCTCGAGTTCTACTTCTTCTCGCACACTCTAATCTACGTCGCATCACGTTTGGGCCTCTTTGCCTACCAGATATTCAATGATGGTAAGGCTACGAAAAAACTTTGGCTGACTTTTCCGCTAAAATATAGTGTCCATCTTCTCTTGGAGTAGGAAATGAAACAAAAATAAGGAGTATGCATAGATACCAGAACCCTGTGATTTGAGTTGGCGTGAATGTGGCGTATGACAAAACTTGCAGCGTTGCCAGACTTCGTTCTTGTCGTCATCGCTATTCTCTTCTCCTATCTCCGGTTCTACCAATTATACGGATGCGTCGCGTTCTTCAGCGTTTTCGTAAGCATATACTCTGACAACTTCGCACAATCCACTATTCTGAAGCCGCTAATTCTTTGGAATTTCATCATTGGCCTAATCTCTAGCGCATAGCTCCTAGTGCGTAATTGTACTTCGACCCTGCAATGTGCATTTCCACATAGGCTCTTATTACCTAGACACGTGCGAACGAGAACAAACTGCGAACTGTGGTACCGATATCTTGCAAGGGAATGCGAAAGATCTAGCCATCTCTATTTCGAG
Organism: Micoletzkya japonica; assembly: GCA_900490955.1. Taxonomy (NCBI): domain Eukaryota; kingdom Metazoa; phylum Nematoda; class Chromadorea; order Rhabditida; family Diplogasteridae; genus Micoletzkya; species Micoletzkya japonica. Next base: position 28,119 of record LS873527.1, on the reverse strand, counting down.
CCGCAACTCCAGTAGGTGATTGACAAAAAGGCTCCGTCAGTTATGGAACAAACAGCGTATAAAAGAATGGGCTTACTGACGGAACTTTTTCGACTGTTATAGTAGTCTTCTTGCTCTGGCAACAAAGTTACAACATATACCAAATCATAAAAAGGTAAATTCTAATTTTTCTAGATGTTGGAAAGGCTGTTCGCAACGGTCCTGATAGCAGACTACGAGTACAAACCCCGTCCATACATCTCCGTTACCCTCATGACCTTCCTCACCGTATTCGCCAATATCGTAGCCATCTGCACCGTATACGGTAGGAATCCACCAAAAGATTAAAAGATCTTTCACCACTATGATATGGTTGAGAAAAATGCTCTTCTAATTTTCAGCCCCCTTCTCTCCGGGCATTCCCGTCCTCATCGGATTCACGATTGGCATCACGCTTCTGTCGGGAGTTGTGAGTTCTTTGGGTCTGTTTTATGGCTATGCTTCATCCACCACAGGATAATGACTATGAGATCAATTGGTAGTGAAACGTAGCCACCAAGGAGACCCGACTGGAGTGTTCCCCTCAGCTGTCCTTCTGTCTGTTCCTCCGCAACCGTCGTCACCTCCGCAAACTTAACCGTTCCTCGTCCGACGTGGGGGGCATTCCCCTGGGCCAGTACACGCTCAGCGTCAAGTTCCAGCTACAGGAGAACCTCCGCGTCTTCAAGGTTGATCTTTGATCTTTGGTCTTTGTTTAATCTTTGATCTCTGCAGCTCATCCGCAACGTCTCTGTGATTGTGGGCTGCAGCTCGGTGGTGTGTGCCATCCTCTTCATCTGCAACTACCTGTCCTTCGTCTCGAGCAATAACAGTCTCCGTTCGCTGTTTGGAGAGGGCTTCGAGATCGTCTATGCATGGTATGAAGACGCAGGCAATTAATTTCAACCCAAGACGATCATGATTTAAAAGTAGGTACTTGTAGATATGGCAGACAAATACGAACATCAAACTTGGTTTCGGCTGAAAATGTACGATATCCCGTACAACTTTCTCATTCTGTACTTACCTGTAGGTACACATACTGGGCGAAAAAAATGACAATAAACTGTGGGGGTATGACAAAACTGCAACGACAAAACTGCAACTCCCTCTGGGGTCATTTTCAGAGGGTCTATGATACCTCTTTCGACTTCCCTCGTTACCTCCTACCATTCCCGACCCTCTCCCTCCCAATTACCTCTCAAGGCGACAAAGCTGCAACTTTTCCATGTCTCCTCCTAAAGTCATTTTCAGAGGGTTTATGACAACTCTTTCGACTTCCCTCGTTACCTCCTACCATTCCCAACCCTCCCCTCCCAATTACCTCTCAAGGCGACAAAACTGCAACTTTTTTCAATTGCGCCTTATTTTCTCCTTGTGAGTCTGCAAAGTAATGCAATCACACATTACCTATTTTTGTAATGTCCCTGCTTTTTCAAAAAAGTAATTCATTTCAGCTTTTTGAGATTACAAAAAATTAAAAAAAACTAAAAAAATAGTATTTTTGAATTATTTCCCTATTTTTACAAACAGCACAAAATTTTGTTTTACTTTAAAATTTTTCTATTTCCTTTTAGTATACGAAATTTAGCACAATTGATATCTAAAATAAGTTGATAAATTTAATGGAGCCGGACCACGAGCACGGTACGGCATTTGAATTAGCGGGCTACACTAATATTGCGATTTAGGCCTTTCCGCTTATTTTTTCCGGTCGTTCTTTTCCTTAAAATGATTAAAACAATATGAAAAATCGTTTTGTCATGGAATCAGAGCCATATCTAATCTCAGTCAGCTAATATCACCGATTTTCTAAAACGCGCGTTACTCTTTTCACCATCAGTACTACGCGGTGAGTGAATAAAATCGCATAAAACTTGGCCGATCAAGATTAGTTCTAATCAATGAGCAAATATTAAAAAGAGCAAATATTGCCAGTAATTTGTGGTCCGGCTCCTTCAAAAGTAAAAAAAAATTCATGCTGTAGCTTATAAAAATAAGGAAATATTTTTTTAAATTTATTTTTTGTAATCTCAAAAGGCTCAAATGAATTTCGAAAACGCAGAGACATTACGAAAATAATTCGTGATTGTATTACTTTCGTAAACTCACAAGAAGAAAATAAGGCGGAATTGAAAAAGTTGCAGTTTTGTCGCCTTGAGAGGTAATTGGGAGGGAGAGGGTCGGGAATGATAGGAGGTAACGAGGGAAGTCGAAAGAGATATCATAGACCCTCTGAAAATGACCCTAGAGGGTGATTTGGAAAAGTTGCAGTTTTGTCGCCAAAAGTTGCAGTTATGTCGTCATACCCCCTAAACTGTACTTATCAGGATGCTCACTCTCGTGATGCTGGAATTCCTGCGCAAGCAGGACTTATGGAAGGCAATCGTCGTGTACAGATGCCTACGGCAGAGGAAACGACGAATTCTACAGTAACACTTAATCTTTGATCCTTAGAATTTATTCTTTACTTTTGATCTTTGATCTTTGACCCCTTGCAGGAGTCTCGAGAAGAGTTCACAGTCGACGGTCTCGGTTCAGCAACGTTCTCTGGGAGGGGAGGCCAACGTCTACTTTTCCGATCTCACAGCCACCTGGAATAGTCGTTTTGATGAGAAGCAATAAAGGCATTTCATCCATTTTCCGATAAGATATCTTGATGCGCACGAAAGGATGATGTGACTACTAGAATGACTTGAATGTGAGGATATAAATATCTACACTATTTCCATTTGCTTGAAATATCCGTGTTTTGGTCTCTGACCTCGAGATCTATGCCAAAGACCGCTCTTTCGTGATTCTCTAGGTAATTCCATACGTTATTGCTTCTGCTCTTCGCTCTTTCCTCATTGTCAGCTCCCTTTGAGGACAACCGAATCTTTTGGGAAGAACACGTAACTGACTGGGTGAAAGAAGGAATCAGAAGAAAGTTCACTTTTCCAACAAACTGAGATTGATCAGTGATGAGAGGTGGGCAAAGAAAGTTGCTTCATGGATCCCGTACAACTACGCGAGGAACCGTGCAAACTGGCCGCCCTCATCTCATATGGCCTGATGAAGTGAAGAAAGTATTCGAGATGGCTCATTTGACGAACAAAGATGGATCACTTCCTTTGATCAGCGTGCAGCATGACCAACAATACCCTTCCTGGCATGACCCACCACACTGATAAATCCTATCGTATACCAATAGCAACTCTGACCTCAGAATGGCATTCCCATAATCCCAGTCGTCTCCCATTACTAGTAAATACATGTTTATTACCCTACCTAGTCTTTCCTCTGGTAATGCCTATCCTGTTCCCCCCAGCATACAATCCCTCACCATTTCCCTCAGTTCATTTCCAGAAATGCTCATATTCTCACTTCCAATCCAATCATTCCCCCTACCTACCGTACCCCCTTCTAATCGCTCCCCAAGTATCCGTTCCAATCATTATCAATCCATTCATTCCTAAACTAAGAATGTCTTATTGGGGGGAGGGGTGGAGGGAGTCGGATAGGATAGGAATGAATCGATTGATAGGAATAAAGGCGATTATTTGGGGAGAGGATAGAAGGGGGTACGGTAGGTAGGGAATGATTGAATTGAAAGGGGCGTTAGTCTCTATTTAGACAGGGGAGGGGAGGAATCAGAGCGGGTATTTGGGGAAGGAGATGAAGGGAGTAGAGTAGTTCAGGAATAAAGATGCGACCTATGGTTAGTTAGATGTATCAAAAAAATTTTGTCTGAGTGCCGACGTTTTGGCATAGAGACTTCTAACCGTTTAATATGTATCCACTCGTCGTATTCTTAAGCAGTAGTGCATAAACGCAAAGTACAATAAAAAACATTCAGCAGTTAACGCGGATCGCTTCGAGTGGAGAGAAGAATGGCTGAAGGAAGTGGAGGAGTGTCGATTGGAGAGTTAAGGTAATGAGGAGAATGATGTGATGTGTGAATAAAGGCTGCGGCTGCTGTTGTGATGAATATAAAGAAGACAGGTAGGTGGGGTAGTCCCAGGCTCAATCCCATCCCCCCTCATTTACCCCCTTACCAGATAGGTAGAGATATGCCCAAAACCATGGTAATTCACTAAATTATTTCTGTCCCTTTTCGTTTCCCTTTCGCTAACCTTCCTATGACTTACGTAAGCCGATCATCAACTAATTTTTTTTCGACATAGAAAAGAAAAAAATAGAAAAGATTTTTTCGACATAGAAAAGAAAAAAACAGAAAAGACCTTCTGAGTCGTTTCTCGTTGAATATCATCAAGTGTTACCTTCGATCATCGAGTGTTACCATAAAAGAACCCCCATATTCAACCCCTCCTTCCCCTGGGAAGAGAGCCTCTGCTCTCTTTGAAGAGCTTCCCTACTAGAGCCGTCGAATAAGGTCCTTTTATGGTTATCTTTCATCTAGTTCCGTATATACAAGACATTGATGGCTTTATGTAATACATGAAACATAACCACGAAAAAGACTCGATTCGACGGCTCTATTCCCTACCTTTATGAGCCTGGGCTGCCCCTTTTTACTTCCCTGGTATTTTGCAGATTATCGGGGAGCTGGCGGGACCGGTGATAGGGGTTACTGTATGCTAGTTTATTCCCTATTTCCGGTCCTGTAATATGCTTTATAGGGGATGGGTCATGCCCAATTTTCGATTTTGTACAAGCAATTGTGCACATCTGCTGATCCCTACCGAGCACGTTCTCGAAGCAAATGAATAATTAGGACCCGCATGCGGTGCTCAACTTCATACGGACCTGCCTCGTTTTGACTATTTTTATAATTTCAAGAATGAATGGATGTATTGGGTTACGTGAGACTTGGGGAGGGGTACGGTAGAATTGGCTTAGATAGAGACAATTCGATAAGTGTGACTATCTGAGGAGGTTATAAAAGGGCACAGCATTCCAAGCGTTCTAATAGCGAATAGCGGTTTCCGCACTCAGGATTTGATCCTGTAGGCGACTAAGTGAACCAAAACTTATGAATTAAAAAGCTTAGGTTCATTACTACGATTTCTAATAGCTCTGAAATTTTGGTGCAGATTGGTTCAGCCACTCTTGAGAAAATTCAAAATTAGTGGCTAATTCGCTATTAGACACATTCTTCACCGGGTGGAATGCTGTGAGGGGGTACGGTAGGAGTAGATTCTTCTCAGTAGAACAGATGTCATGAAAGGGAGACGAGGGGACAACCTTTTTCTAGGTACAACCAATTAAAGCCCCCCCCCTCCGACCACTTTTTATGCTTTTTCGATATCATTGGATTGGTTGTACCTAGAAATTAATGAGATGGTCAGAGGGTCCCCTTAACGTGCGGTTGATTAATTGCGAGAGACAAGAGAGGAATGAAGAGACGCAGATAGCGAGAGAAAGAAATCTTTGCACAGCTTTTTCTCAGCAACGGCGAAGTTTCATGTTTTGTACATTTTGTCGAAACTCAGGACACTTAGAGCTATTCAATGATATCGAAAAAGCATATGGTTAAAAAGTGATCGGAGGGGGCCTTTAAGAGGGGCCTTATCAACATGCTATGTGACAGATTGACAGATGACTCATTTCATATAGCGTGATAAGAAAATTGAATTCACTCCGGCTGCATTTTGCATTTGCGTGGAAATTTAATTTGAAATTCATTTTTATTTTTGCTTGCATTTTCTTTCATAACTTGATAGCGTAGACACTCATTGTAGTTCTTATCCTTTCCTGTTTTAGGTCTTCATTTATAAAATATTGTCAATGGACGTCGCGATTCGCAAGCGAAGCGAATTGCTGACACTTCCACGAAACGCTGCACAATTCGATTCTTCAACGGGCCGTATCTTTATTAGTAAGTCGCTTTCATCATAATATATTTTTATAAATGAATAGTCGGCAGTTACACGTACAATATCTATGGCATATCAATAAACTAACAATTATATTATTTTAGTGCCAGATTCTCATCCATCCGGATGTTTTTATAAATTGTCCATAGAGAAATGCAGAACACCGCAGCACGAGGATTCAGTACTCACCGAAAAATGTGCTTCTTACATTTTGAAAATGTTAATAGTGAGATATTTTTTAACTTTCCAGGTTCTGGTCCATTCCTTGAAGTGTTTACCTTTACCGCCGACTCTTCATGCTGTCAATCACGAATTAAAGTATTTGATGGACAGACACATATTGAACACATTCAAATCGTCGATTCAGGTTAGGTGACTTCTTAATCTAGATAAGATTGGATATAAGTAGTATATTAAATATAGGTGAGGCTATTTTTACAGAGCGAGTATTGGTTGCGGGAGGACGTTCATTGGCAATGTTGTTGCGAAGAGATTTCGTGCGTCCATTTCCATGCTCACTGACAAATTTAATTTCATTGGTAGATGATGTAAAAGATTTTTTTGTGAATAGAATCCTCCATTCAACTTCTACAAGCCTTCTCGTATCGTCCGTTTGGATTCACCAATTGTTAGTCTGCTTTCGGGAAGCATAGAGATTGTCCAGCAACAAGATGAAAGACCGCAAGAGTTAGTAGGGTAATACAATTTAATTAATCCTACTTATTTTTAAACATTTCTACAAAGTTGAAGCGAAGAAACAACACTTTTTAGAAGAGCAGTAACGGAGAATGGAAGGATATTCAACGTGTACTGCTGCAAAGTCACTATTCATTGCAATAGTCCTTTCTACGAACTAGGATTCCCTGTGTACGTTATTTTACACACCGGGTTCTTACACTATTATTGTTTTTATTAATTTTTTTCTACATATTTTTACACTACTCAAAGATCTTCCCGCTTATCTACTGTGTTTAGCAGTTAGTAGGCACCTGGCAAGTTGCCAAACGATGCAATTTGCCTCCTGTCTAGATACTGTGTTTAGCAGGATCTGCATTATTGATCTACGATGTTCAGTTCTCGCGAATAATAATACAACCTTAAGTTCTCAAGCGTTGATAGTCGAGCCCTTATCACTCCTTCTGTTGACTAAGACACCGGAAAACAACAACAAGCTTCGTATGTTGAACAACGGGAAAATCAAAGATCTCACGGTGGGTCTTCTTTCGTGTATATTATTATTATTATTAATTCCTAAATATGTGCCTAACAATTACAGGGAAACGTGCAATGTATGGCTAAGCACTCTGTCGATGTAATTACGAAAGGAGGCGTGTTCGCAACCATAAAGTTTGTCATTTGAGCTGATCACCGTAATAAGAAAAAAAAGAAGGCGGGTCCATTGATACTGAACTTGTGTATTAAGAAATACAGAGGCGTTTATTTCGCATAGAAACAGTACTGAATATTTTAATGTTTGCGCTTGCAGATGCGGGAATATAAATGAGAGAGGAGTCAATGAAGGAGCTCTACTACGTTCTTCTTTACGAACTTGTAAAGTTACTACTCTTGCGAGGAACGAGTTAATGACGGTTATCGGAGATAGTGATGGGGTATCAAGTTATAAATAATTCTCTTAGTAGATAGATATGTTCATGCCGATGTACTGAGCGAAAGAGTTCTGACGAATTTTATAATTCATTCCTTCTTTATCAATGCCGTGGACTGCTGAAATCTTTATAAAGGTCATTGCTGTCTACAACGATAAGCTGCAATTTATATTTCGTTATCGAACTCACGCTGGTCCCATATTATGCATCTGCTGTCTCCCAAAATCGAGAATGGTAAGTGAAGCAATTTGCTATTGTGCACTGCGTCCCAGTGGGCGAGGAGGAGTTGGCTATCTTCAGATCATTATAACAACCAAGACAGGGAACGCTGTCCTGATTGCTCCCTTCTCTCTATATCCAGACGGTCCCCCTATGGGTAGGTTTTATAAATATCATTAAATTTATTCTGTTCGCATTATGGCTTGATCTTCTTCTATTCGGTCGGTGCTGCTCGCATTACTCTGTTTCTTGGTCGCATACATGCACATCAGGCATTTCAGTATTTGCCACTTGCAAGTGGGAGACGAAGTTCGCATTTAGAAGGACGAAGGATAACATTGACATTCCGAGCGTCGTTGCACTGTTCGGGAGGTTAGATGATATATAGAAAAGACTTCCTCCTAATAAAAATGAATTTTTCGGAGGTTTTTTTAGAAGAGTCTTTTAGAGAGCTGGTATGGTACGCGAATAAGAAATGGCAATCGCTATCAATGATGGCGAACGACATGACAGTTTACGACAATGGAACTGAGGCTGCTTTTGTTGCCTTCAACGATAACACTCTCTTCATTAGATCCGACTTCTACCCGAAGAGTTAGTAATAGCTCATGTTTTGTTCACTTACATTAGCATGAACGAAGCTAGATACCTATCCTGTTTTAGACATATTATATATATATATATATATATATATATATATATATATATATATATATATATATATATATATATATATATATATATATATATATATATATATATATATATATATATATATATATATATATATATATATATATATATAAGCTTTTCCGAACTGGAGAATAAATTGTACACTGCTTCCAATAGTATATTGAGAAAAATTACCAATTTTTTAATGAATGTGAGTATCGCTTACCTCTGAATATTTTTATTTATTGATGACTTTCCCAACATTAAATGTTTATCCGACTCAGAGATTCATTGGACTACGAGGAGGATTGTTATTCATGCGTGCATCAACTCTCACGGAATCTGCATTCAATTTGCCGACGATACTTGCGTATTTTATTATATTTATATACATCCATAATGTAAATTTAGGTACTGGTTCTCTACGAGGAGGAAATTTCTGTTGCGACTGCTCAATTTTCAAGCACCGAACGAATTCAAGCGTTTGCAGTTAGAGGGTTGCTTTCCCCTGATCCAGCGTTCAAGGTAAAGAGAATGGGAATGAGCGTATACTGTTTAACGTGACATGGAAGTGAGAAATTTTTTGAAACCGAATATGGTTATACTTGTAAAATATGTTTCTTAGACTATAATAAACATAATAGCCTTCGATTCTCGTTACTATCCGCTAAACGCAGTAAGATTGCGCCTTGGCTAGGAAACCATTTTTAGGATATCTCGCGAAGTAGACATTTTTGTGCACTCTGATTTTGGTTTTTTATATTATTTAGGCGATAAACTTTCATATGAAAGCCAATCTTTTTTGGCTTCCATGTCCCTTTAAAGGAAGTGAGAAGCGATAATAATATTTGGCCAAATCATAATGAAACTTCTTGTCTTACCTTATGAAAACACATATTTAAAACAGTTATAGTTTAGGTTTTACACCGTTTATCTGGGTTACAGTGGAGGGGTGTCCAAGGTATGGAGTCTTGATAGATAGGAGAGGGTGAGAGGGAAGCGAAGCACTCGCAACCCAGTGCACAGCATTTCGACCGAAAGGGGAAGTGTCTAATAGCGAATTGGCAACTAATTTTGAATTTACTCCACAACGGCTGGATGAATCTTCACCAAATTTAATCAGCTCTTTAGACTGATGAGGAGGAGCTTAAGTTTTTAAATTTGCTACTTTTGACTCATTTTTGTGGACGCAGTGACCATAGATCACAGCGGAAACCGCCATTCGCTATTCGAACGCTAGGAATGCTGTGAGTGCCAGCGGGGGCGAATATACGCATCATCCACCCAGCCTTTCCCTTCGCCCTGTGATATGAGGTGAGAGAGCATCACAATGTTAGAGGGAAGGATATGTCGACGATGCGAATCATTCGCACCCACTAGGTCATTCGCATTCGCCACGCTCAACACTAGTACTGGGTCTTGGCCCGTGGTGTCCAAGAACATCTGTATCAATCCGATCCTGGTTTGGCGCTAGTCACCATGCACCAAGTCTTCAGGGGAGGGGGGAATGATTCGTCCTCTTGACCTAGATTGAAAGCGGTGTGCTTGATTGAGAGCGAATGAAGAGAGCCAACCACCCGCGTCGAGGACAGAGGGGTAGAATGATAATTATTAAAAAATCCGAGTATGAAATTTATTCTTTCATTCCAAAGGTCGGGCGTTCAGTACAATGATTCCGTTTGGCTTCACAATAGAGAGTGAGGAATGAACATTGTTCCCCTTCGAACATTTATGTTTTTACTCGATGTTCTCCCTTCATCGGTGTTCGAACATCGATGTTCCAAGAGCCGTCAATGTTCGAACATTGGGAGGGAACATCGAAAGGAACATTTATTTTGCACGCTACTGGAGGTTTAATGATACTTTCGCTCGAGATAATGAGGTTAAAGCGACTGCATTTCACAAACCGCGAGGAAAGAATGATAGGAGAACAGTCAAGGGATATTATGCTGACGATGTTCGAACATCCTCTTGATGTTCCAAAAAATTATTCGGAACATCGGGGAATGACTGAAATGGTGTTCGAACATTTCTTCAAACTTCACTCTCTACAATGTTCTCAAAGCGAACTAGTAAAAATTTTGATATAAAATGTCTTCCGTGCGAGTGTTCCTACTGAAATCAGGGTTATTTTTCGGCATCTCGTTCACTCTAAAGTGTTAAAACATTCGCATAAAAACTATTAATTTTTGTTGTTTTTTCTTTTGTTTCTATATTAATTTCAAAAAGATCTCATATAAGCTTCACCTGAAAATCAATTCTACGTCCCTTTAAATAAGGTCAAAATACAAACAGAATGACTTGCATCTTCTAGAACAAGTCAAAGTACCAAATGAAGAGAGTGATCAATAATGATCGTGCTGTACCCCTTCCTAGAAACGTGATTATCTCACTAGCATGGTTTGCGTACCAGATTGCATGTCCCAGACGGTCGATTTTAGAGTTACTTTAGTTTCAACTTTTTACTCGGAACTCAGGACACTGAGAGCTATCCAATGATGTCTAACTAAAAGCATAGGGTAAAAATGTGGAGGCCATTAATCTACTTTTTTGATACTTTTTGACACAATAAGATCACTTCCATTTCCCTTTAAAGGGAACCTATCCTGTCAGCAGCGCGCCGATTTTTGCGCGCCAAATCTTTCAAAATAGCGACTCTCGCACGGATTCCCTGGAGTCTAATAAGAAACAATTCAGAGTACAAAGCACAGATAAGCCAGGAGGAAAACAAAGGAGGCAATGCCAGTGGGGGCATAGAGGCCCTTCCTTTCACCTCCGATCGTTCTCCTCTCCTTCACACCCTCTTCCCCGCGCCCCCGATTTCAGTCATTTTGCCTTCTTATTTGTGCTTCACTCTGTTTCCATGCCTTATCGTTGTCTTTATCCGTGTTTCAATGACTGCATTCATCAATTACAGGTATCTCAAGAACAACGACGTACCAGCAGATAGTTCAAGACTTCGAGCGGGGGAATAAGGTACGAAACTTGCTCGAATATTAGATTAGAAAGAAAATATGCGACAATTTCGAGAATAAACTATTGCTTTACAGTTGACGTCCGTCCTCGTCGGTCTCTTCGACGACTCGCCATTCGTGCCGTCGACGTACTCACCTTCATGTCGAAGGTTCGCTTCATCTTCCTCTTCCTTTATTTCCCTTTTCTTTTCTTTGGTTTCTAATTATCCGAGGATCTCTGCGAACTGATTTAGAAATTTTTCAATCTACCCTTTATCATTTGCTTAGCATATAACTTTATTGCAATCTCACAAGGAAATGCATGGATATATGCTAGTCTATTTATCTTGTAAGCAGCTTCCATCTCATCTTTCGTGCTGTCAATAATTTTTTTTCAGGTGAACACATCTCCTCCGGCCATCCTCCTCTTGATGTTCGTCCCTTCTCTCCATCTTCTCCACTCCTGCGATGCCCGTCATTCGTCGTTGCCCCTGCAGCTCGGCCATTGTAGTGGAGTACGGTTTGCATGCTTCTTTACCGATGGCCTTTTTGTGTCTTGTGTTTGCTAACGTTTCAAAGTTTACTTTTACTGAAGTTTTGCCACGTTCAGCACATCACTAATTTGCTAATTGCCGTCTTCTAATTTCTAATTTTCTTTGGCGTATATTTGAGGGAGATGGAATACAGAGAACCTTCTCGATGGGCGTGCGTGCTTCGCTCCAGAGTCGGATGGTTGGCTTCGTCTCCTTGTAGTTCTTGGAATAACCTGCTTGTATTGCGAAAAAAGGTTGAAAGTTTCAGAAATAAACCTAAAAGCATGTTTGCCTGAATTCGCGTTTCAAGTATCTTTCAGAGCTAATATATAAATAAGTATGCCAAGGAGCAAAAAAAACTCATTCTCACAACTCCTCGCGAATCATCTTCTCTATGGAGCTGTACCCAATCGAGACGAGCGTGCCGATGGACCTTCGTTTCTTCCGTTTTCTTACTTTCCCTAACGCAACATTCGCTTATCCTTCCTGCTCATTACTAATCTAATAGACAAACTGCTCGATTCGCGAAACTTTGCAATTGCTTGTACGGAAGCCCGGGAGCAGCACTGTCCGTCGACGCACAAGCAGATCGGACGGTGAATGGAGCCAGTTGCAGTTTGCATAACTTAGTTTAGAAATGCTTAGGAATGAAGATATGCGGAGGAGGCAGCCAGGATCCTAGCTCGAGCCATTCCGTGCCAGGAGAAGCCACTCGGAAGACGGGAATAGTAGACGGATGCGGAAGACAATGGGGCGTAGTCCGGATTCTGATATTAGTCCATTTTTATCGCAGTTCATGTCTAATAAATGTATTGCTGAATCTCTCATTTGCACCACAAAGTAAAGTTTGTGTTTCAATTACCTCCAACGGTTTTAGTGTTTTTGTAATACCGATCTGGTGGGAGAGCATGAAACAATGCACGGAGCTGCAATCAGACGAGGGGAAGCTGGGGGACGAGAGGACGAAAGGAAGATGAAGTGTTGGGAATGGACGGGCTTAGAAGAAGCATAGACCATTTTTAGCTTGCTGTTAGCAATGTTAGAACTGAATATGTGAAAACGATATAGAACATTGAAAGGTATCCTTTTGACTGGTGAAGGAGGGAGAACGAGTGGAAACAGAGTAGGCGTGGATGACGGCGGCATTCTTTCTCCTCCCTGAAGTGCAAGCATGAAGAACAAGGAGTAGTTGTAAATTGTCCACTGGGGCTCGTAGTCCACTCATCTTCCTCGACTATCTGCATCAGCCGTAGGAAAGCTCTGGAAACGCTGCAAAAGGGCTTCACCTAGGGATCACTTCCGATTCTCCGTTGGAGCTGATATATCATCTGATAAAACAAGAAGGTCTAGGCTTGAATAGTTACGACAAACAGCAAAGAAACATTTTAAGTTTTTGAAAGAACATTCTCGAAAGCAGTCAGAAATAACCTTCACAAAAATGAAAAACGATATGAAACTTGAGCAATGAAAGATATCTGGAAGTATGTAGATCAGAGGCTATGTCTGCCGTCGTGGGAAGGGGAAGGCGATAGGAAGTTGATCTCCTCTTTCCTTAGCAATCAAGCGGTTCATGCGACCGATCAATTGCACCCGATTCCCATCTACAGTGCTACTCGGAGGGTCAGATTCATGATCTCGAGCACCTCTTTTGACCACCCCACGAGAAGCACGAAGTTTTATGAAAAACCAAGTTGTACATGTTATGCTCTCCCTATGAGCAAGCGATTCCAGTAAAAAGCTGTGACAGGATAGGTT
>LS873453.1:273477-288321 GCA_900490955.1 Micoletzkya japonica | reverse complement strand
GGGGGGGGGGGGGGGAGGAGGGAAAGAGGGGTAGGGGGTAAGAGGAAGAGAGACCCCCCTACAATGCATCGAAAAGGACGATGACCCTACGTCAACAGCTATTTCCCGGATGCGGAAGCGAAAACAGATTGCTATTCTTGAGAACGTGTCCACAGGCATTCCACAGAAATCGCGAAAAGCATTGCTTTACGTACTGACGTAGTTTGAATATGCCAAAACACACTATGAAATAGGCTGTGAACGACCGTCATAACGCATACTGCTTTTTCCTTGCTGAATGCTATCCACATTGACCAAAAATTCACAAGACCGCTAACAGGAAAGTTCACGGTGTGGCATGTGCTTGGGAAGTTTAGCTCGGCTTATAATTAGCTGTATTTAGCCCCATGCTCTCAGTGATGTCATCGGAAGGCTAATAAGTGCCAAACACGCACGCGAGCTAATTCCGAGCGCGGCGGGACGCTTTGAACACCATGCCTCCTGCCCCATTGAGAGACTTGACTATCCACACGGCCATCTGGGCATGCTTGCGATGAACACGAAACAGCAAAACGACCGTCAATCATTGACAGCGCGCTCAAGCGTCTCTTCCAAACACAGCGGTTACTCTTGCAATGAGACAACTTTCTGGTGGTATAGTTGTGCTGGATGGGTGGCAATTTTTAAGATGAGGAAGTGCCAGAAAAGGCGCCAAGTTAGGGAAGTGTTCCGTGCAGAGTGATCTTTGGTCTCAACCATCCTCCTCCCCCCACACCATTCCCACCGAAAGGGGAAGTGTCTAATAGCGAATTGTCAACTAATTTTGAATTAACTCCTCTACGGCTGAATGAATCTTCACCAAATTTTGGCCGCTCTTTGGATTGATGGGGAGGAGCTTAAGTTTTTAAATTGGTGAATTTTGGTTCATATTTGCGGCCGCAGTGACGATAGATCACAGCGGGCACCGCCATTCGCTAATCGAACGCTAGGAATGCTGTGCCCCCTTTGCCTACTTTGTAATTGGCTGCTGGTAGTGATTGAAGGTCTGCTTGCCCGATTCCCACGCATCGTTGAAGGTGAAGGGAATGTTCCCGGCCATCTCCCACTCTTCTGGGGGAGAGGAGATGCACCCTGAAATCAAGACTAGAAACCGGCTGTGAAAGCGTTCACGGAACAAGCAGTGAGAACGCGGAAGGCAACATCATAGAGAATCACGCGAAATGGAGTTACGAACAAGGCAATGTTCTCATAGATAATTTGCAGGCGACATGAAAAATGGACTAACATATAGTGTTACTTTGATATAGTACAGGTAAAGTCGTACGGGCTATCTTAGTTTCGAATTGTAGGCCAGTTGTATTCATAACTCGTGGTTGGCAGGATCCACTAACCGGACTAACTGGACATGAATAGAAAAAAAGTGAGGGAGAAGAGGTAGACAAAGCAATGCAGTTTGCGAGAATAACAACCCAAGCAAAACAGTTCCGGACGGGAATTCACAAGTACTGTAGATCGAATGTTTGATTTGACTAATGGTTGAGGAAAATGTTCCGTCAGTTGCCCTCATTGTTATTTGCGACGAGAGAATGAAGCGGTATGAAGAGAGTGCGAACAAAGTAGGAATGAAATTACTGGAACAATAATATCCATTCCGCACAAATAAGAAGTTGTGAATTTCAGGTTAATGTCAGGATGCGACACAAGTGCGGGGTGGAAAAACGGTGATGGGGAGCGTGTGGGTTGTAGAAATAATTTTCTACTAGAAACAGAGCCTTGGGGGCGACTACAATACGGGAAAGGTTGGAGATACGGGAAACTGCGTAGATACGTAGGTAAAAGGAGTAAAAGAGAAGGAGTGATAATTGGTCCAGTGCTTTTTACGAGCCAGGATATGATGTATTTGATGCTTAGTATTGTCGGTCCTCGTATTCAAATTTTCATTCCGCGCATTCTTGATTGGACTTCCGTTATTTAGCATAAGTGCACAGCCAAAAGTGCAAATAACCGGCGGAAGACGGAATCATTACCTTCAGGAACGTAAATTTGAATGCGAGGATAGACAATATGAGGAGCAGCTTTGAGGTATGGCTTTTTGAGGCGAATAAGAAAGACATTTATTGGAATAAAAAGGAACGCCAGTAGATCATTTCGAATATCTGTGTAAAAGTGAGAGCCTGTGTAAAAGTGAGGGAATTAGACGCATTTTGGGATCAACGTAACGGACGGATCGGCTTATCTTATTACAAAATATTACGGAATATTCCGGTGGTTCTGATACAATTACAGGCGACGACAGAGCAAGTCGTTCCCCACGACGGGAGAGATAACCTCGTCACTCATCGGTCTGCCCTTCAGGCGTATGCATGGAAAAAGGGGGGGGGGAGCAGAGAAGGGAGGAAAGGCACGGTTCATTTGATATGAACAAGAAGTCGGAAAGTGGAGGCGAGAGAGCGAAGCGGAAGGAAGAGATGCAGACGGGCAGAGACAGGAAAAAGGAGACATCGAGAGAGAGACAGAGAGACAGAGAGTATATATAAGGAAGCATCGATTAGCGAATAACAGGGAAAACCGAGCACGATCACGATAGCATGAGCTTTATAAAATCAGACAGCTGGTCCGCGATAGTCAAAAGCTTCAGGTGATGTGGCATTTCCATCTTATCACTAAGCTAGGGTTCAATGCAACTTTTGGAGGTAGGTACAAGTCGCGTATCTAGAATCCACAGCATTCCAAGCGTTCTAAATAATAGCGAGTAGCGGTTTCCGCACATAGGATTTGATCCTGTAGGCGACTAAGTGAACGAAAACTTATGCATTTAATAACTTATGTTCATTACTACGATTTCTAATAGCTCTGAAGTTTTGGTGCGGATTGGTTCAGCCACTCTTGAGAAAATTCAAAATTAGTGGCCAATTCGCTATTAGCCACATTGTTTACCGGGCGGAATGCTATGAATCCCCCCGTGTCGCTATCCTTGAAAGAGTGACGTCCGACCTGGCAAGAAGATATTAATGACTGGTGCGCTGTCTTGAGCGATATTGGAGTGCATACAAAGCGAATGCGTGACCAGTTGGCTTCCACTACGAAAGAGACCAAGTAATCTAAATATTTGCCTACAACTATTTCAGAATAATCTATTTCACTATTTCATTTCACTATTTCACTGTTATATATCACAACTATTTCAGAATAATATAAGAACCTAATGATGTATGCCCTTGAGGTCTCGTTATCTACCGTATTCTGAACTAGCATCAATGAGCATTATTCTCGCGGAATACAGGCGCGAACTCGGAATTGGATTACGCCGCCTTTGGCCTGGACAATGCCCCCGGGGGGCAAATGAGAAGAAAGGCGAGAATAGCGTAATGGATAAGAAGCCAAGTCAGCCGTATACAGAAGGCCGTCGTCTGTGCGTCATCTTCTATTGTGCATCTCGTGTCTAATGCGCACCTCTATCCCCCGTAGATACGAAGGGAAATACGTCGAGGATTACGGATGGGGGGATTGCAAGAATGGAATGCGACGAGACTTATCAGATAACTACAAATGGACGTGCGGTGTCGAACATCTGCTATTGCTTGCGATGCAAAAAGGCTCCATAGAGAGGTAATTTTGCTTCCACATCTCCTGTTGCAGGTAATGCATAAATATATAAGTTTCCACAATGCCACAAAACTAGAGTTGTGCAGACTGGTCCGAGCCTTCGTTCGAGTCAGTATAGAGACGATTGGTTTTTTGGCCATAACTCGCGTGAACGTTGATGAAATGATTTAAAAATTGGAAGGTAGGTGCATCACCTGACTATCTTCAAGATCCCGTTTTGAATGCTTATTTAAGGCAGACCATCAGATAGATTTTCGAACACGGTCCTCAGATGGATGCACAGATGGATTCTAGAGTATGATATTGAGGGGCGCAATCTCCGAGAATCCATCTATCTGGGCGCAATCTCCGAGAATCCATCTATGCATTCATTTGAGTGCGATGTCAAAGATTCCAACAAAGCGATGCCCAAGATTCCAACAAAATCCATCTGGACCCAATGTTGGGGAATCGATTTGTGCATCCATCTGGAAACTATTCTCGAGAATCCATAAAAAGTGCTATCAAAAATATCCACTTTTCCCACATTTCGTCCCGTTACGTATAGAGGTCACAATTATATTCATGATTATTGATTGGTTCTATCGCGCATGGGAAAGCCCCAGCATTAGGTTTTTTGGGTCCTATTAGGCTACGGTAGCAGTAGATAAAACAGTACGAGCCATTAGCCATGGTATGAGTTTAAAAAAATTTAATGATTTTTTAAGACGTTTTTTCAAAAAATGCATCAAGAAAAAAGTGGTAAGGAAGGAGAAGACTCGCGTGATGACTCGCCTCGATTGGGACGAGTCTCACGCGAGTCGTCATTCCTTCCATTCTCATTCGGACTCGAATCCCTGAAGCGACCGGGAAAATGAGGGAAAATGACTCGCGAGAGGACTCGGACTCGGACCAGTCTGCGCATCTCTACACAAAACACAGTGACCCACCGGCTCTTATAACTCTTTCGCGAAACATAACTTGTAGTCCACCCAGTCTACGTCCTCATTCCCCAGTCTCATCCCCCCTATATCCTCCCGCCCGTCGTCCCTCTATAAATTGCTGTCCTCATCTCTCATCATAATCGAGTTCCCTCTTCTACTTTCCCTTGCCCGCAAACATCGGATATGACATAGAGGATGCCCTTTTGAAAGGAGGAAATCGATTGGCTTCCGTCAATAAAAGTATTATCCAAACGATAAACAAAAATTCCTTTTAAAAATTAAAAAAATTGTATTCAAAGACATACGTAGATGGTATATGGTAGCTACTACCATTATATCATACTGCAGCACAAGTCTTATTGCTAATTAAATTTACTCATTTGGATCCCTCCTTGTAGATCTTATCTTTTTACCTTTACGCGACGAACTTATTACTCCAAAGAATATGATCAATCAGATTATCTCACAAGCTTTTTCGGTGAGCCTGTTTTCCCAATAAATCGCTGACCAGAAAAAATGCGAAGCGAACGCTCTCTAGTTTACGCGTGTCACTTCCCACTTTATATTCAGAGGAGTGTGGTTGACATTTCGAAGGCGATTCTGAGACAACACCGAAGAACTAAGTAGTAAGAGGGACGGAGAGAGGGAGGGGGAGAGGGGGAGAGAGCGAGAGAGATCGGCTTTCATTCGACAGGAAATTGAAAGAGCACACACCGCATAAGCATCACTTGAAGCCCGACTCCGAATGGGGAATAGCATCGATGAGAATAATTATAATAGGATATCTCTAGGCAAACAAGGTCAACTACAACCTCGCTAATATTTAGCCCCGCAGTTATGTAAAAATAAAGCACCTTATGTCCAAATCCAATCCAATTGAAATCCAAATTCACGATCAGACAGTCCTGATATAGACGAGTGGGTGGATCCGGATGGAAATGATGAGAAGGGTATATCTCGAGATTTGGGGTGATGACGTCGAGATAACGGAAGCAACGATGTACTCAGACTTATAGAGGAATGCGAAGGCGGAATAGGCCGAGAGAATGCATTGATTGAAGGATTTCACTGAATCTTGAACATGCAAAGTGTATCAGAAATATCTTTAGCATGAAATATGTGCTTAGAACTGGAGACAAGATTGATATATAGACCAAGAAAGCTAAGGACTCATCACCTACTTTATCTTGACATAAGTTATAGATTTAGGCCACCACAGCGGTCAAATTTGTCAAGCTGCTTCGGGCCATACTTCTTGGATTCGCATCCATTCATCAAAGAGGCACAGTAGCCCACGATATTGCTGATGAGGAAAAAAAATTTCCGTCAGTAAACTCATTCCTGCTTAGTCTGGATTGCCCTCATACCGCTTCGCTCTCTCGTTGGAAATAGGAATGATGAAGACTGACGGAACATTTTCCTCGACCATAGATATATCTGATGCTAAAGGATGAACGAGATGCCATCCTAATCCTAAAATCGCTAACGAACCAATTAGTTGTATGATAGATATTTTATGCTGTAGATGCGTAAGTTTCGTGATCTATAAAAATAAAAGCAATTGCAACAGGAATCCGATAAAATAGACGCCATTTCATTCTAATAAGGTTGAGGAAAATGTTCCGTCGGTCGCCTCATTCCTATTTCCTACGAGAGAGCGAAGAGGCGTGAAGAGACTGCAGACAAAGTAGGAATGAGTTTACTGACGGAACTTTTGCGTCAATAATAGTCGGGGGGAAAGCCACAGAGACAAAGTCATCGACGGAGCGCCGTTTTCCATTAGCAAATAGTCAGGTGAGAATGAGTTAGGCGTATAGGAGGGGGGAATAGGGGAAGGTGAGGGGGATATAAGAGTAGAAACAGTTGCAAGTGGACGGGTTGAGGGCTTCAGACAATTTAGAAGATATTAATAATATGGAACTATTCCTCAATTTGATCTATCTATTGTAGAGGTTGCAGAGAGGGTTTCTACGAATTAGAGAGATTTAGATAATGCTGAATAGGATAGTAAGTAGGGCATACGATTCCCGTTGTCGAAGTGATTATGTTTCAGGCTGTATATAAAACGGCAGACCCATCGCTTATATAGATTTTGGGTGAAACTTCTTCATCAAAAAGACGCGAATGGTATGCTCTAATAGTAAGGTAGGCATAGAGTAAGGAAGATAGGGGTGGAGCCAAGGCAAAGAGAGGAGGTAAGGGGGATGAAATAGGGAGGGGGTGAGAGTAATGGAAGGGATGCAAAGTTGGGAAGGAAGGGGTGGGGGAGTCATGCCTGAATGAAGGGATGAGGGATGAGTCTAATCAGAATCGAGAGCATGGCTGAGTAGATGGGGGAGCTATAAGGCGAAGCGCTGACTAAACTTCTTTTTGACGCTTTTCTAAGTTTCACCTCTCTATAAATACTGAATACTGAAAGATAACTGTTAAAATCAACAGAATGTTAACCTATTGGTGTAATGGAGCAAAGTTTTAGTGGTAAAACAATATGTTCGCAGATTTTTCTTGGTTCTCGCACGACAGCGTCATTCTGTTCAATGGCAAAAAGTCAGCCCTCACGGTGCTTTTAGGTAGTAGTTGTCGAATGGAAAAGGGGGGTGAAGGTCTTTCTATGGGCTGTTTTATGGGCGCATGGGCACGGCATGAAAGCAGCAGGAAAAAGAACAACTAGGGGGAAGGAGGACTGCTAATGGATCGAGCAGTGTCGGAGGGAGCAGGGGAAGAATGCCTTGGAAGAAAAAAAGAGTAAAATAGGCGAAATACTGTGATAGAAAGACGGTTTTATGTTCCGCGCTATATACAGCGAGCGAAATTTCACTAGCACCCGATACCACCGCGAAAATTCACTAGCCCCGGCTAGGGAATAATTCCCTAGCGGACTAGTGAAATTTCGCTGAGTGTAATGAAAACCTCAGTCATGGAGAAATAGCGTGAAGGAAGCCAGGTGGAAACTGAAATGGGAGATATGGGGAGATTGATTCTACGAGCAGATTATCTTTGCCCTTGCTTGATATGTTCGTCTTCCCGTAGATTAAATAGGAATGCCGAGGCGATTCGCGCAATTTAATGCACTTTCGCTTTTTCTGGCATCGTCATATGGTGTATATATTATGCGATTGAAAAACCACGTGACTACCAGAGTAATTTATATTCTGAAATTTTTACAATTCATTGTATACGAGAATAATGAGAATAGATGATAACCTCATTTAGCTGCAAATAAAATGAGTTAGGCAGTATTTCCCCAGCATCAATGCCATCGCTGACATCACGTATTTACGATCATAACTGCACGGATTAATGGGTGCAGGGGCGTATAGTAGACAGTATACTATGGCTTTAGAGAGATCATGAGGAAAGGAGCAAACTATGAGGGGACGAGTAGAGGGTATATAGGCCGGGTTACCGGGAGGGTCTGGTGATGTTTTGACAGACTTTTACGGTAAATTTCATATATTTTTTCTTTACGGTAAATGTCATGTTTTGTTGGTTAAATCTCCTTGACTTTACGTTGGTCTCACCCTCGAGAGCCAGACTTTAAGCGCTCTCCTCTCGCATCATTTTCCACCTTCCACAGGGTCATAAGCAGCTTTCGCGATCTGGAAAGATCGTGATTTATCGTAGAACTCGGCAAAAGACGGTCAAAATATGCAAATCCCTGTGCAGAATAGGTATCTTTCGGCATGCCCACTGCCAATATCTGCTCATGTCGAAGGTGTGACGCTCTCATCAATGCGTGATTGACTGATAGAGTGTGTGCGGATCGGCCAAACAGCTGTTTTCAATGTTCCGTCGCCCTCAGTCCCCTAACCCCTGGAATTCTTATTACGTATTTGTTCATTCAGAAAGCAACTACCAGTCTAGCTTTTTTCTATCGATTCTATTATATAAAAGGTTGTACGCGATAGTTCTACACGTACCGTCAACTTAGTTCATACCGGGACAAATTCGGTATATTCGGTGTATTCAAAATAAGGCCGTAACTCGATTAGAAATGGTCGTAGAAAGTTCTGGTTGGAATTTTTGGAATCCATGGGCTCCTGTCTACCCGCATACCAAATTTGAATACGATTAAGCAACTTCTAACGCCTGAAAACAGCTCATTTGCCTTGCAGTCCAAATAGACCCCTACCCAATGTGATTTTAATGTTTTTCGCCATAACTATTTTCTGCGTGGACCAATTGAGCTCAAACTTAGTACGCAGGTAGATCTTGATGAGATGAATCGAATGAACCCAACCAGAAGTTTCTAGACCCTTCTTGAACGGAGTTATGGCCTCGTATAAGATATACCGAATCTGTCCCGATATACACTAAGTTGACGGTACTAAGCCTATAATGTAATTCACGACCCTCCATTAGCTAGTTGGCCGTGCATAATTCTCCCGCCAACTTCCTTGAAGCGATCGCATTAATTCCACCTCTTCCCTGCGAAGAGTCCGATTCACTCGTGGAACGCATCAAAAGCATCTCCCGCCGATATAGATAAACTTCAAAAAATTGCGCAGCTCGAGATATTGCAATAGCGAAACACTTGCGTATTGTGGAATAAACCGATCCGTCAGTATCTTTCGTTCCAAAATGAGTCTAATTCTCTCACTTTTGCACACTCTCTCGCCTTAGGCATATTCGGAATGATTTTCCGACGGATGCTTTTTAGTCCAGTATACTTGTGTACTTGCAATTAGAACACTAGATACGTATTTTTAGAACAATTAAAACACTACGTATTTGGCTTCCATTGTCCATGATGTGAGTTGATATAGTGGAATAAAAACGTACGTGTGGGCTTGTTCCACTATACTATATCTACTATCTGGTCAGCCCGCGATGTCCCCCCTCCTCCTCTTTCCCCTCTTCTGCCGTGCCATAGCACAGCACTACCCCGGTCTGGACGAAACGACCCTCGATACCGGCCTCAAGATAGCCGTTACCTCACGTTAGTTTGCGAAATATAATATTTGATGAATGGGGTACGAGAATAAGCGTTAAATAAATATAATGCGGTATGGTTTTAAGCATGCTACAAAGCGAATATCTTTCAAGTTTTTTTTATGTTTGAAGGTTATTCTTACGAAAGATAAGTCTTTTATAGAGTACGTCCCACCGCAGATTCGTCGCATCCTGACTGGAGTGAGTTGGTTGCACATTATCCTCTTTTCAAAAAAAAACAATCTCTCACTTTTGCATACTTTCTGATATTCGGAGTGACGGACTTATGGTTGAGAAAAAAATGTGTCGTTGAGTCATCCGTAAATTCTGCGAGAGAGCGGAGCGGCTTGAAGAGAGTGCAGACTAAGTAGAAGCGAGTTTACTGACGGAACTATTTCGTCAATAATACCGTTAAGCTAGTAAATTGTGGGCCGTGTTTGAAACACTTGAAACAAGGCCATATCTCGGCTGAGAAAGGTCGTACAGAGTTCTGGTTGGAATTTTGGAATCCTCAGGACGAGATCTATTTGTGTATCAAGTTTGGTAATGATTCAGCAAGTTTAAAGACCTTTAAAACGTAAAAACGTGGCATTGGAGAGGTTCGAACAGGGATAGCGAGAATTTATCGGGATTTCTAAGATAAAAGCCGTTTTAACCGGTTTAGAGTTGTCTAATCATCACCAAACTTGATACACAAATAGATCTCGTCCTGAGGATTCCAAAATTCCAACCAGAACTCTGTACGGCCTTTCCCAGCCGAGATATGGCCTTTTTTCAAGTGTTTCAAACACGGCCCACAATTTAGCTTGAGGGTATTCCGGTGCGTCAGGTAAGCCAGGAGGAGAAGCAGACGGCCATCGATTTCGTGAAGAAGTATGCCCAGACCAAGACGACGGATATTGACGGGCCGACGGTCATGGAGGAACTCAAGGCGAAGTAAGTTGCAAGATCTTTTATCATTGACGAGAAGTTCCGTCAGTAAACTCATTCCTACTTTGCCAACGCACCCCTCACGCCACTTACTGTTAGCTCTCTCTCTGCGACAAACAGTTAACCTATATCCAAAAGTTATGCACTGGGTAATAGATACAGATTCGAAAGCTGTACATAACGCCAGATAAGCCTGTAGATTATGCAATAATTACACAAAAGCATCTCTTCATTATTTCATCATCCTTTCCCTTAATTTCATCATCTTTTCTCCTATGTCATCCTCTCAGGTCGCCGCAACTCTACCGTCGTTCTACGGCTATCGCTCGCTACATGCGTGATCGCTACGACCATCTCCGTCCGACGACAAGGCAATACCTGGAGAAGGTCAGCCGTTTGTTGTTTTCTTGTTTGTGGTTGAGAAAAAAAGTTCTGTCAGACGTCTTATTCCTACTTCCACTGAGAGAGCGTTGTGTAGAGTCCAGACTCAATCATATATATTGACTCTCCTTCAACTTCTCATTATCTTTCTGTGTAGAATACGTGTAAAAAGGCTTCTAAAAGAAATAAAAGCTATGATTCTTAAAAGACATAAAAAAGCTTGTGCGTATTCAAAGCGAAATGCGCTTGGTTAGCTACATTTTCAACTTCAGCTAGGCGAACGCACTCTAGCTCGTCGCGCGAGCTTCGACAACACACTATCCCAGGACATCTACGTGCCTCGGAGAGGTACGAGAGATCGAAGATCAACCAAAGGTCAAAGATCAAAGATCAAAGATCAACTTCAGACGCTCAAGTGATGTCCGAGCTGATAACGGAACTGTCCCGTATGTCACCCGGTGTGAAAGCCGATCTACGACGACAGTTTCCCGAACCGATGAAGCTCATAGATAGTAAGCTGGGAATACTGTTTGCCACTCTTTACAGTTGCTTTTACAAAACCAAGCAAGGCTTCTAATGGAATTATGAAACGGTGAGAATGATGAGAAGCATGGAACAATGAAGAGAATCAGACGATAAATACAAAAAAACACGATTGGTTTCTTACAATAACAAAATCGATCATATAGTTTTTAATCTTTGAAAACGTATCTCAGATACCTGAATCTTCAGGTCCGTTCATAGATACCGCAAAGTTCATGCTGCGAAGCATCGCTCGGAAGTGATTCGTACAACCTTTTCCTTCTTATTTGTTCATCGTGAAATATCAACTGTTCCGCTCAATCTCATTTGAATCTTCGTTTACTGCTCAATCTCTCTTCCTATCATTTACGTACACAGAAAATAAAGTTGTCATTTTTGCACTTTACAATATTTTTAAAACTGACAATACAGTCGCTGCATTACAGAGCTTTTAAGAAAAAATGTTCAGCATAAATATACCATTTTCAAAATCATTGACTAATGCAATTATTCCCCGCTCCTCCTGCCCTACCTCATTCCCCGTCATTCCGTGTCAATGTCCTTCTCTCAGACGGTTGTCCTTCTTCTTCTTCTCTTCTTGCCCATCGCCCTTTTCCAGTCTTATCCCACACGGCGATGTAAGTCCCTAAATTAAACGAATGCACTAACTTTGAGTCCCTTTAAGCATGATGGAAAAAAGTTGACTGCATCGGAATGTCTGAGAATGAATGTTGTGACCACATTTTCTTTACTGAGTTCCAGAAAGGTGCCTAGTTTCTGTTCTATTCACAATGTTCTGACAACAGTGCAAATGTTAAGCGAACGAGATGCCGAAAAATAACCCTGATTTCGGTTGGAACTCTCGCACGGAAAACACCGTACCCTAAACATTTTGTCTCGTTCGCTTAACATTTAGAACATTGTGTATTTCATCGCCCTTTCGGGTCCATCTGATGGATCATCAGAACAGTGTTCCGTCCGAAATTTGATGAGATTACGATTTGATGGCTGATCGTCGTCCAACCTTATTTAGCAACCGGCTGGGCTATCTACGCCCAACTGGTCGTCCTACAGTTTAGCGCTTTATATAATAGTATGGATATGTTGCTCTCTTGAACATGCAAGTCCTCTCTAGGTTCCCGGAGATGTATTTGGCCTACCGCGGCCCGTTATTCGTCAATGGACTACGCAGCTCCGGATGACCCGCTCTTCCCTACCGAATGCCGCACGATGACAGTAGGCAGGGGGGGGGGGGCGAAAATCGGAGTTGATTAGATCACCTTGAAAAAACTAAACGATTATATCTTTACTTTTTCTCTACTAATATGTACTACGGCATCTTCCTCTCATAAAGGGAAAACGTAGTGGATGGGGGAAGAAGTTCAGGCTATTGTGCGAAGGGATCTAGGTAAGCATTAGGCTTAGAAAAGAGCGAGCTTTTTGGCCTTATCCCCTCTCCTTCCCGTCTAACCCCACCCCACCCCCGTACTTTGATGCGGATAAATGCATGTATGTATGTAAGTTGTATGTACGTGTGTAAGTCTATCGATAGCACCAGAGTTCGGTGACCGGACACTACTAACAGTTACTAACTGAACAGGCGACGTTTTCAGTGCCCGCAGGGCACCGATCTCTGGTTGAACAACGAGAATTTAGGAAATGCGGTAGGTCCTTTACGCATTTTCGCTAGTTGTGCCAAAGTTCTTGATTTGGCACATTTTTGAACAGACCTAAGGTTTTTGCTTGAGGTTTATTGCTGTGTGGAAATCCAGATGGACGACAACGTGGACCTCATGCTAGTACGGATGTTGTGAGTTTGCCGCAAATGACGAAGACACTAAAAGCCTGGAAAAGTATGGGAAAAGATTAGAATAATATTGTTCTGACGTTTCAAGATCTGAAAGGTGGCAATAATTTAGTGCGTAATTTAAAGGGAGGAAGCAGCCTCTAACCAAAAGTTTTAAAATTCGATGAAAATTCTTCTAAGGTTTCAAAATGCAAGGAAAAGCATAGTGACAATAAAAAAATCGAAGAAAAAGCTCGAAAATCGCATGTTTTATTTTTTCGTTCCGGGCTTCCGTCGTTGAAAAGAATGTCGCTTTTGGCTTAATTCCTTTCGCTAAACACAGTAGCATCGTCGTTGGGTGAAATTTCAAAAAATCATTTCTCGAATACTATTAATTTTTATAATTTTTCCTTTTGGTTTTGTACTAATTACGACAAAATCTTTCATATAAGCTTCACTTGAAAATCACTTCCATGTCCCTTTAAGCGACGACGTCGCACCCGAAGCCGAATGGAAGGAGCCGACGCACTTCTTCAATAACAGCGTCAACGCGACCTGCCGATCTCGACGTAAGTACTTGATCAAGGATCAAAGATCAACTATTATCAAAAAATATTGGGTTCGAGAAAGCACTTTTAGGTACGCCAAGATGTTTCGATAACTACTTATTGGACGTTGGATGCGACGGCGGTCCGAAATGCGCATGGGTGGGGTAAATATTATCCTTGCGTATTATAAATTGCGTATTATAAATTAGCTAAAAATATTTTTAAATGTGTTTTAAACTGAAATTGCGTAAACAAGATTTCAAATGTTGCTAATTCAGTCGATCAATGTATACAAACTAGAGTTCCGGTATCCAATACTTCAATCGCCTGATTGTATCGGATGGAATAAATTAAACGCCTAATTGCGGATATGGGTTAGAGAGTGACTCTTTTCATTCCTTTCAATCGCACAGTGTTTTGCGGGCGTTCCTTCCTATCCCATATTTTCTTGTTGGATAATGAGGTTAGAAGTTTGTCGAGAGCCTCTTTCCTCCCCTTTCCTCTCATTTCCGACGGCCAAGCTCATCCGGTGGAAAGGAATGAATAGGCGATAGACGGCGTTTTGAGATATGGGTTTGAAAACAACATGCGATTCGATTTCTAACCCATTTCTGATAATGGGTTAGAAGAGGGAGGGGAATGAGGGGTTAAAACAATTAATGGGTTACCGGAACTCTAATACAAACCATCATCGTTTTACTATTTATGCATTTCCATAAATAGTAAAACGAGGAAGTGATAATGTTCATTACTAGTGTTCGGCAAATGAACCATAATTGGGTCATTATTGGGTTATCAAAATGCGAGAATGGACCGAGATAGGAGAAAATAGTGAAGAGAGGCATGAAATCATTTTGCATGATTTGGTCTTGGGTCTGCCCGATTTGGTCTTGGGTCATTTGCCGAACTCTATTCATTACAGCCTCACATTGGAAATGAGAAAGTAGCGTGCCCTCCGAACTACAAGCTAAGGTATATACGTTTTTTTAGATTACGCATCTAAAAATAAGCCGCATTGAAAGGTCGGGAAATGTACGCGTTTTTAAAGGGACATGGAAGCGAGAAATTTTGTGAAACCAAACATGGCCATACTTCTAGAATATGTTTCTGAGACGATAAGAAAGATAATAGCGTTTGAAAAATATTTTTAAAAAATTTCTGGAGCGAGAAATATTTATTTGTTCCGGGAATACCTCGATGCCATTTGCCTCGTTACTATGCGCTAAACGCAGTAAGA
>LS873453.1:203194-227697 GCA_900490955.1 Micoletzkya japonica | reverse complement strand
CCGTATATCAACATTCTGCTTCCATATTCCTAATGCACGTAGAGAGAATCTTCGTTCTTCCTTTTCCCATCGCTTAGTACGTTATTTGTCTAAGATACATCTCACTTTACCAGCATTGACACTTTCCCTTTCTACAGTTACCATTAAGTCATCCCTGTTAGCGTCCCCTGACCTGCTCCCGAAGCTCAGTATCGACATCACCAATCTATAGCTAGAGGAAAGCCGGCTTCTCGGTTTCGTCCAATGCACTCCCTCCATGCATTGAGGCCTTCACTCCGGGCTTAAGGACTGGTCACCCTTACTCCGATTCACAGTCGTCTGGTGTGTACTCGATGCTATAGCCCTTCCCTTCCCTTTCCCAATTCCTCTATTCCTTATTATTAACTGATGTTCTATTCTTATCGTTCTCTCATATCTTTTCGTATGCGTCATTCTTTACTCGCTGATACACACTTGTGGTGATAAAAATTAATTAATTAATAATTGTATCTATTATAGTATCTTCCAGATTCATCACCGCTCGGCCCGATTTTGTTCACAACGCGCCTTCCCTCTCCGGTTGTGCCCGAATCTTCCGTCTTCTGCGAAGGCAAGTCCATACCATTTAGGAACTCCAACTTGAAGTAATCGGATATGGTTGACGAAAATGCTTCGTCAGTTGTCGCCAATCCCATGATAGAGAACGAAGCGGTATGAAGATACTCTAAAAAAATTAGTAACGGTTTTACTGCCGGATCTTTTTATGGCATCGAATGATTCTTACAGATTTGACAGAACTACCACCGTTCGACCCCGAGCAATGCTTCAATGAAGAGGATAAGGTGAGATCCTGCAGCTTTACGGCATCGCGCAAAAATAGGAGATCAAAGATCGTGGCCGTTAAAATGCAGAAAAGATTCCTGTGAAATTGCAGATCAATCGATACGGTCGCAAGCCGCTCTTCGACATCGCACCCCTGCCTGTTATTATAAGCACGCCGAAGAAAGCCGTAGTCATCCGGCACTCCGAGCCTAAGAGGGAAAAGCCTGTCAAGATCTCAGCTGAAGCAAACCGTGAGCAAATTATGTCGTGTTTCAGCATCTTCGGCTTTGCATATATAGTGGGGAAAAAAGAAAGACATAATCGTTCCGTTTGTAGCTCAGATTCCGGTGCCAAAATCGATAAATACCTTGCGGCAAATCGCGATTCATACGTTCAGATTTTCTAAATTATCAATACACTCTGTGAAATTTTCCTAGCCGACTGGGAAATATTTTTACACAGCGTGACACTGGGGATTATTTCCCCAGCTGGGGGAAATTTCGCCCTCTCCCTACTGAATTTGTGGGTTTTTCGCCCTGTAATGTGCGAAGTTTGTGCATTGCAGTGACTGCCGACCCATCAACCCATCTTTCTGCATCTCTCGCCGAAAGACTCGAGGAGAAGATCATTCGATCCGTTCTCAACGAGAAGCCCGTGTCTCCTCTTCTACCTCCTCCCGTTTTCGCTCTCGATGAATTTCCTGTTGAAGTAGACGATGTTTGAAGCCAATATTGCATTACAAGTTCCACGAAAGTTGGCAAAAAGCACGCAAACGATTGCGAACTGTCCATGCAAATGCGCGCGCTGATCTACCTCTCCGAGACTCCAATTTTCTTGCGAGCCATGGTAACACGTAAGGAGTCAATTGGACAGCGTAATCTGCGAGAATAGTTTGTTATTTCAATCAAAAGTATTACATCGTTCCGTTTTTGGCGACAACTTCCGTGGAACCTGTAATAAATACCATCTCATGTAGATAAACCCCACCAAGTATTCAAGTCATGTGTCAATGATAAAGCGATATATCGTACATCTCTTTAGTGCCTTGTTTATATTCTGTAATGAATTATTCAACTGCCAATTGAAGGGTGCGCTTATGTTCGAGTAGCTGTAAAACATTATTTACACATTCATTATAAATGGGTTACCCTCCAGCATTTTGACCGTTTAGAAATGTATTCACGTCTTTCATCTTCATTTTGGATTATGAAGTCATCCCTTATACTGTGCATATTCGAATATTTTTCCTTGATGTAGTCCATGTCTACAAGGGCAACTCCTATTACGAGAGCACGTATGGCCGAATATTTGTCCTTAAACGATAATTTAGAATATTTTTCCCAATTGAAAGTAATTAGCTTACTTGTAGCATATTGGCCGTAGAAACACCAGGGTGACGAAACATGTGTTCACTTGTCATACTGGTAGAAGGGGAATGAATCACCAAAAAGGGAGGAGCCAACTTTTCATTGACGCAATGGGCTACAGTTCAAAAAATAGAAATGACAAATGCGGCTCCGAGTAGCGGCTCTGATATTAATGGTGAGTGTGATTTAGGTTCTAAAATTATTTTATTATTTAGGCTATCCTATCACACACTTCTTTTCTATCGACCAAGTCGTGAATAAGAAAATGGATTCTGCGCTTTTAATAAGTGCTGTCAACTTTAAAATGATCAACGTTCTCGATTCGGGGCTTGAGGCATCAGAGTTGTTAGAGAGGACTGTGCCGTACCATGTCGAAACTACTGTCAAGGACAATGTAAGGAAAGGGCAGCGCTTTCATTTGAGAATAGAACACTCAAATCTCATATTTAATAACTCTAGTTTCTTTCTGCTACTAAAACAAGTTGATACTGATTTTGGAAAACGATTCAGGTTGCTTTTAGATGCATTCATTCAGAGTGGGACTGACATTTCATATGACTCTAATCTCAGAATAGATACTCTGTTTTTTTTTACATTTTTAGTTTAAGTTTTTACATGCAATGCCAGAGATAAACATTTTGAATATAAAAGTTTATTGCCATATGTCATACGAGAGGAACACATTTCGATTATGGATTCTCACATCAATGTTTTTTGACTCACTCAAAATGAGTTGTATCAGAGAACGGGGTTGATGCAGGGGGATATGCCTGTTGATTACATCAAGAATATTGAGTAGATCATCCAAACTGATTGTGTATGTATAGAAGAAGCTCCACAAACATGACTAAGTTCTCCGGAGTTGAAAATGCGAACTTCCCCATGACTGTACACTCGATAGACTGATCCGAAATTGCATTACTAGTGTGAATTATCATAGCTCCGCCCACAATTCCAAAGCACAATTTGTATTTATTTATTTATATAGTATGGGCATATACAACATCAAGCGAAATAAGAGGCGCGATAGGAGAAAATGATGTCGTAGAGTGAACGAGAAGAGTATGCCTCATTAGACTAGTCAAGCTCAGAGAGGGGCTGAAAATATGAATTTTTCAAATGATTTTAGTTGGCACTCACAATATTTCTTGGCATTTGGTAATTGTAGATATTTGTAGGTTGTATAGAGTTGAATTATGTGGGTGTTCCATTCGTGTTGTATGTGTATATTAAATTTGTGGCATATTGAGGTACTATAGCGGGGCTTTAGCGTTGAAAACTTGACATGACAATGAATGAGTTGTTTTCCTACAGTAAAATACGCCATATAGCCATTTTGTTTGGGAAGGGTATGGTGGTCATCACAGAACATCACGAGGCATCCTCCTTTTGATGATATAGGGTAAATTAAAGCTATTGACATCAAGTGGCATGGCAATTCAACTGTGCTTGACAAGAAGGGATCAGAGGATGACTAAATGTGAATCTGTATATGCTATTGACAAAAATAGTGATACCTCGTTCATCGAAGCTATAAAGGAGGACTCACCACGTATATGGGGGATCGGCTTTGCTGTTTTCGATGAGGGAGGGGCTCTCTGAAAAGTATGAGTCATACATGATCCCCTTTAGCTAGAGAGATTTAGTAATGATGATGCAAAGATGCTTGAGGTTTTCCTATCAGAGTATAATACAATATTAAAAAACAAACCTCCAGATATATTTGTCAATGTAGATCGTGTTGGGCATATTCACTATGGCAGTTTCGCTTTTGATCTGGACCTTTGGGTGCATGGGCACATTAGAACACGAGAAAATTGTGGGACGTTCTGCAAGCATTCATGCTATGAATTTACCGTTGAACTTGATTTATCGTCACCTTTGTTGGAAGCCGTTGGTACCGTGTGCGATGTCCCCGGCGTAAAGCTTGATTATGTTCGTGAATGGTATGGGATTTGATAAGGGGATGAGGGACCTGATGAGGCTGGAGTGGGGAAGAAGGGGTGGGGGGTATAGGGACGGAGGAAGGGTGATGGGAGATGGGAAGCGGGATGTTGGAAGGGGAAGTAGGAAAGAGGTAGGGATGAAGGACAATTTATCACAAAATGAGAGGAGACGCTTGAGGGGCAATCTCCTAGGGACCCGATGATATGATGATGCATGAGGTTTGTAGGAGAGGAAATGGAGCTCTAGCTGACACGAGTCACTTACATTTGGGCTTCGGGCCACCGGGCCGCCTTTTAGTAGGCCCGTTTTCCGTTGTTGAAACGAATATAAATGATATCAGTTGAGGCCGATAGATCTAGGCTATCTGAAAGGCAACTAATGAGACATGTAAAATGAAGAAATCAAGGAAATAGACAAAGACAGAGCTATAGGGAAGTGGAGCAGACGGAGCATCTTCAGACGAAAGGGCTGAGTTGTGGGATTTATGGGGGAGGATAGAAAGGGCACAGTGTAAGAGGGGGGATAGGGAGAGAGGGTAGAGACAGATGGATTGCACAGCCGGATGACCCTACCGGTCGTCCTACCCTCGTTA
Source organism: Micoletzkya japonica (assembly GCA_900490955.1). NCBI lineage: Eukaryota > Metazoa > Nematoda > Chromadorea > Rhabditida > Diplogasteridae > Micoletzkya > Micoletzkya japonica. The sequence goes on along the minus strand of LS873453.1, from coordinate 222,990 downwards.
TATAAGAGACGTTTCCTTTGAGAAATTCGAGTTTCCCCACTTTCCGATATAGTCCGCTATGGTCGTCTGGAAGCCTGCTCGAAACTCCAGATACTTGACGATGTCTCCGTTGAGTGTCGGTAGTTCCATCTTCTGCGATATTCCGCTGACATAGGCAGCACGGGCGATCTCTGTGGGAAAATCGGCATAGGCGAAGGATGGATAGTGGAGAGAATGTGGAGGAGGACGAGGAGGAATGAAATGGCTTGAGTGCTCATTGTAGTAGGTTGGTTGCGGCTGAGACCAAAGTAGAGGATGAGTTATAAGGGAGCTTTTTAACTTGGATCTCATGAAGCGAACCGCTTCTTCTGTCATCAATTCGGCCTTCGAGAGGGTTCGTAGGGTTGGCCGTTCGCCACTTCTCTGGTTTGTTGACGACAAGGGAATGATGGACATCCGGTCATCGTCGAAGGACCTACCAGCAATGTAGCTCAGAATCTTCGATTCTTGTGATACCGGGATACGATGGTCCACTTTGGTCATCCATTGGTCTATCGCCTTGACCTCCTGGCGTAATTCTTCTTCGGGATCCATCCGAGTGGCTCTGTGTCTTCTAATAAATCTTCGTGTATCCTTCGTCCCAAGATTCTTCCTTGCAGTCCCTCTATAGTTGTCTCTGGTTGGTTCCTCAGTCTTCGCAGGGTCTCGTGTACATGGTTGAAGTCCATTACCCTTAATGATGTGTTAAAGGAGCCGACCCACGAGTACGGTAGCATGTGAATTCCCGCGCTACCCTGCTATTGCAATTTAGGCCTTTCCGTTCATCTTTTCCCGTCATTCTTTTTTCTTAAAATGATCGGAACAATGTGAAAAATAGTTTTGTAATCAGAGTTGTATCTCTCAGTAAGCTAATATTTCCGATTTTGTAAAAAGCGCGTTGCTCTTTGCACCCTCAATACTCCGCGGAGAGTGTATGAAATCGCATGAAATTCGGAATACCCGATCAATGATTAGATCTACTGAACGACATAAAGAGCGAATATGGCCAGAAACTCGTGGTACGGCTCCTTTAAAGATGTTGTGCTTCACACAGCATTCCGCCCGGTGAAGAATGTGTCTAATAGCGAATTTACCTCTATTTTTGAATTTTTCAAGAGTGGTTGAACCTTACCGCACCAAAATTCCAGAGCTCTTTTAATGGACGGTAGCGAGCTTAAGTTTTTAAATTTATAACTTTTGGTTCACTTATTCGCCTAAAGGATCGGATCCTATGCGCGGAAACCGCTACTCGCTATTAGAACGCTTGGAATGCTGTGTTCACGAAATATTACTCTTCCTTCTCTACTCAGGAACCAGTTTCACATCACTGTCTCCCAGTTCTCGCACACACAGAAAAAAATGTATAACATAGAATACATTCAATCCTTTAAAAACCGTACTTACAACATTACTGTATACCACAGAATACAATGAATGTATTGGGATGGGTCCAATGTATACGTGGGTATACATTTGTGTATTCCGAGCTATACATTACCCCCCAATACATGTAATCCTTTATACATATTTTTCTGTGTGCAGATGAAATTGGTTGAAATTCCCACGGCCAAGGTTTAGATACTATCCTTTCATGCGTCCCACGGCATTCCTAGCGTTCGATTTGCAAATGGCGGTGCCCGCTATGATCTATCGTCACTGCGGGAGTAAATTCAAAATTAGTTGCCAATTCGCTATTAGACACTTCCCCTTTCGGTGGGAATGCTGTGGTCCGTGCAGTTAAATAAGCTGGTGCGCGTGCTGCATTAGTAATTGCTAAAACTAAACTCACTTGATGGGCTCCTGTCATTTGCTCCGGAGGCGTATTGCGAATAAATGCGAATGACAACATGTTAAGATCGATAGATTTAGGCTATCTGAAAGGGAACAACTGAGACATGTATAAGCAGGCAAATGAAATAGGGAAGAGTGAACATTTCGAAAACGGTATCTCTTTTGAAGAAAGGAATAACTAGGAAACTTATGTATGGGGTATAGTGTAAGGAGGATAAACAGGAGGCAGACTGATGATACTGATGGGGTTAGAGGGTGTGTTCGGTCAACTCGTGAAAAACTAGGAGAACGACAGCTTTAGAAAACCCTAATAAACTCAAAGCGAAGAGTAAAAGAATAGATCACTCCTCATATATGTGGATTTCTTTTTACCCTTATTTAGACCTTAGCAATAAATTTTGTATAGGTTAGTTTTAAAGGTTAGTTTTATCAGGTAGATTAGGGTCTAGAGAGAAGCTCTGCCAAGCTAACGCATGGGGCATTGTGAGTGTAAGGAGGAGGGTGGAGAAAGAGAGCGGAGGTCAGAGATAAACACAGTCTGCCAGCTGCTTCATTCCTACTTCCTACGAGAAGGCGAAGCAGTATGAAGAGTCTAGATTATGCATGAATGAGTTTAATGATGAAACATATTCGCTAATAATGTATATCGGTTAGTTGCCCATGGAAGAAGGTGTACAAGTATATGCACAGCGGGAGAAAACCTTAATAAAGTATAGGTAGTGCACGTAGAGTTGGTCCGTCTCATAGACACAGTGTTCTGACAGCAGTGAAAATGTTAAGCGAACGAGACGCCGAAAAATAACCCCTGATTTCGGTAGGAACTCTCGCACGGAAAACACCGTATCCTAAGCATTTTGGCTCGTTCGCTTAACATTTAGAACACTGTGTAGAAGTTGCACCTATCTGAAGATTGGATGCCCATAGGTAATCATTCAGCTCCACAGTATAGGAGCTGCATAGTTTTATTGACGAATAAAGTTTCCGTCAGTTGTTGACGGTTGCTTTTGATTGATAGATGTTTAAAATTTCTGTTCTACGCGAAGGCGAATACGAACGATTGTGCTATGGAGATCCCCCATGGGGAGCCGCTTGCTAGAGATTTCTCTTGTGGACAGCACGTCAATTTATCATGAAGGAATTGAAAAGGAAAGAATTTTAAAAAGTACTTTATCGAAATACGTTTGTCACTTCCGCAAGTATGGCACTGCATAATATGTGCGAATAACTATTTCGTCCTCTATGTAATTTGTATGCCTATCAGATATGTTGAGTTCCTCGCATTTGGTCCGCTGTTCAATGCATATACAGGGCAGTTCCGAATATACGTAATCAATTTCACAATATTGTTGTGAGTAGGGTTGGACAAATCAAATTATCTGGCGAATCGAACATTTGACGGATTAGCGTGCACATTCTCCGTCGAGTCTATCATTTGATCCCAAACATTTGACCCCGAGCGGCGAAGGCCAAATTAGAGATCGCTTCGCGTATACCGTTTATCCCCCGCACGGCATGAGTAAAGAATGAAATAGCCGTTTATCTCGTTATCGGTTCTTCTCGAATTCTAATGACCCGTTTCATACGACAAGAACCGTTTTATATGACAAGAACTGGAAAAATCCACACCTATCGTCTCATTCTTCCAATTTTCCGGCTATTTTTTTGGATATAATTCCATCATTGCTTCATTTGCCTATCCCGGCAACTATTCGTCGAATATAGACTAAGACCAAGAATAATTAGACGCAAGTCCCGTTTATACCCGTATACGTATACGGGAAGCCAACTCTAGGCAGAATGATTTACGCCGGGGAGAGGTAAAGAATGACTATTTGACGCTCCCTTCTCTGCCTTTTCCGATACTCACTATTTGATTTGACCAACTCTAGTTGTGGGTCATAGGTAGGGAAATACTGCTTATAGTCTCGAAAGTCAGAAACACATCTTCAATCGTATTCGTACTCGTAAGTCTTCAATAATCAATAACAATCGTAAGTGTTCAATCGTTAGTGTAGTGATTGCAATGCCGTGGTCGGTGGTAGCTAGCTACGATAGTAACGGACGAGACTGACAACGAGGGGAAGGAATATTTTATTCATATCCTGAGCGCGTGGCAAGTGGTTCAGTTTAAATCAATCAGGACATGACACTACAGTAATCTATAGAGGGGAAGATGGGTGGGCCGCTATCAGAAAGAAGTCTAAAGTAGATAGTGGAGAGTATGGTCTCCGCCTTAGCTAGAGCAGGTAGGTCTGCTCTCTTGAGATGAAGCGTCGTCGTTTCGTCGTAAATGAGAGGTGCTGCTTGGGGCGTAGGCAGAAGTGTCATGTAGTGGTTCACTCTGTGCAGAGTGGATCCTCCGTATCGAAGCGCGGTATTGCCGGCCTCAAAAATTTAGTTATCAAGCATATTTTTCTGTCGGAATGGAACCTTGGCACAAAAGCAAAATGGCACGACTCCAGATAGTCCAGATGGAATCCAGATGGGATCTTGGCATTTCGACGTTTATTTCGCCGAGTCTTATATTGTCATTAATTTCCCGATTTCTAATCGAAAACTGTAAGCAACCTACCGGTGGTCACTGAGCAGTCCTCCATGTTTGCTTGTTGAATGGGCGTGCGACAGAGGAAGCATGCGTACGGCTGGAATATACTGGAATAAACCGATTCGTCAGTTTCTTTCGTTCAAAGATGAGTCTAATTCTCTCACCTTTGCACACTCTATCGCCTTATATTCGGAATGATTTTCCGACGGATATTTTTAATCCACTATACTAGGGTGTGAAAGCCAAGCGCGATTAGCGTATTTATCGTCCGACCCTCTTCATTCTTTCACTCTCCTCATCACTCTCTCGGTCTCATAATGCGATTAAGAGGTTTGGTTTTCAAACCCTATGAACTGCATTGCTGTTGTCAAATCGTCAACACGGACGTTACCATTTTCGTCGCGAGTCACGGCTCGCTCTCTCGAAGGCACTGACGACACAGCGAACGACCGCAAGACAGATTCACCGCTCCCTTCTCGCTTTCCGGATCTTAAAGGAAGTAGAAACGATAAATAAATTTCGTCCAATTGCAATAAAACTTTTTATTTAACCTTTAGGAATAATAAGAAATATAAAAATTGCACCGATCCCTTTCACTCTTACACTGTGGTGTAGACTATACTCCGTTAGAGAGGGACCAGAGAGGACATAGCTTGAGAGCAGGCCTCCTCCTAGCCTCTGCTCTGTGCCAACTGACCTCGGCCATTGATATAGGGCCGGGATTAGGGAGAGGGAAGGAGGAGGCCTGTGCAAAATAATTATTTAAAAATTTCAAAAAATTCCCAAAAAAAGTATGAAATTTAGTTTTTTCGTTCCGCGGGTCGGGAGTTCAGTATAATGATTCCGTTTGTCTGGGCCCCTATCTGCTAAACACAGTAGCCTCGTCGTTGGGTGAAATTTCAAAAAATCATTACTCGAATACTATTAATTTTTATCATTTTTCCTTTTATTTGTATACTAATTTCGACAAAATCTTTCATATCAGCTTCACCTGAAAACGGGTTCCATGTCCCTTTAAAGTTCACTTTCTTTGCAACAGACAAATTCTGAATACCGTATGGCTCAAAGCAGCCCGTGCACTGGAAAAGGTCCGTATAAGTTGGGATGAATCTGGCGATTCCGCGATTGAAGCCGCGAGAGAGAGAGCATGATGAAGTGAGTTGTACTCTGATCTGCACTGAAATTAGTATCGAAACGAACATCTCTGTTTGCACTCTGTGGAATACAGAGGGAGAGGAAGTGATATCCATCTAATATGAACTGAAATATGAACTATGAACTGAACAAAAAGGTTGAAAAATGTTATATTATGCACACAATTCTTGCAATTAGGAAACAAACGAAAAGATGTTATCTACCCACCTGTTTTCCATGTTGACTCGAATACCCCATGTGCGGGCGATAGATCTAGGCTATCTGAAACTAAGAACGTAACATGTGAAACCAAGAGATGAAGTAAATAGAAGAGGATAGAGCAATAGGGAAGCGGAGCAGAAGGAGTCTCTTCAGACGAACGCGATTTATGGGGGGAGGGAAGGGGTCAGAGGGAAAGGGTACAGTGTAAAGGGGTGAGTACGGAGAGAGGGTAGAGATAGATGGATAGAGAGGGAGTGGACGGACCTGAGCAATGATTTGTGCTTGGAGGAATACGAAGAGATGCAACGCATCAATATTGGAGCCCAAATTTATTTGCAAAGTTGCTCTCGTAATAACTACCTGTACTGATGTGAGCGAACATACCCTAGCCCGCTAGGGAATAATTCTCCACCGTACGGCATCAACGTAAAAATTCCATAAGATTTCATTATTCCCCTACTCTTTTTGGGGAATGATACCGTAGCCCGCTAGGGTAATTTCACGGTGGTGCCGTGTGCTAGGGAATTTTAGCTCAGTGTAGTTTACGTTTTTTTTCTTATTTTCGCTGTTTTGCACGGTGCGAGAGCGAAGGAGATGGAAGAGAAACATATCAATTAGTTCAGGATCGTGAGGACTCCAAAATTCGTTTAATTGTATAGTAGAATAGACCGGTCATCAGCTTCTTTGATTCCAAAATGAGTCTAATTCTCTCACGTTTGCACACTCTCTCGCCTGATATTCGGATTGATTTTCCGACGGGGATCTTTTTAATGCACTATATGCATGGGAGAACGCGTATTAACGCACATCGCCAACATTTATTCGTGTGTAGTGGGGTGAACAGGAAAGAGACGATCAGCGATGCATAGATAACGGCATACGAGTTTTCCAAGAAGTCGAAAACTTCTGCGGAATGAGAAGACGTGGTTTCATCTCCATACTGCACGTCCATATCCATCGTCAAGTCTGCTCTTCCCAGCTGACTAGGGGTTGCAGGGTATTTAGGACAAATTGAGAACGAGACGGTTATATACGGCATGGACTGATCGGAATAGAGGAGAAAGAAGTAGCAAAGATGAGACTGACATTGGGTCTGCAGCCACCGCAGATATCGGGCAACGAATGCGCTACCGTGCAGGGAAACGGCGTGGACTGATCCTGCAAACACACGTTTGATCCTTGCATCATACAAAGTAAGATTCCATCGTCCGATCGAATAAGCGTCATTGAATTTTAGTTGGTAGCAACCACGAACTTGAGCCCAATTCTTCTATAGTCGAGGAAAACGGAACGTATAATTCGTGATTCCGCCGTTACGGCGTTTAGCGAATTTTTCGCGCTTTGAAACGGTGCCATTTTACTCCAAGAAAAGATATCAGAAACATGGATATGCTTTTGAGATCAATAACATCTAGACTTTCTCATGATGCACACTAGAAGTTGATTACATCGCTTTGAAGAGCACCGGAATCAGCGCTACAACCGGAACGATTATATCTTCCTTTTTTCTCTACTATAACAAATGTGAGCTCAACGTTGGTTTTGATATAAACTAGGTGGCATATGGGACTGGAAAACGTACCGATTTGTTATATTCGATGGATCCGGATTCACAGCGCGAAGTGTCGAATTGATTACATGATGGTGAGAGTGGAACACCGTTAGTAGTAGATGCAATGCTATCTCCAAAATACGGTAACCCTCCTGGATATTGACTTGCATACGGCGATAGTCGACATGTAAGGATGTGATATTCAAACGCATATGGGGTAATTAAAGGCCCCCTCCAACCACTTTTTAACCATATGCTTTTTCGACATCATTGGATAGCTCTCAGTGTCCTGAGCCTTTAATGAGAATCTAAGAGTAGCATGACGAGCATTCATGCTATGAATTTACCGTTGAACTTGATTTCTTGTCACCTTTGTTGGAAGCTGCTGGTACCGTGTGCGATGTCCCCGGCGTAAAGCTTGATTATGTTCGTGAATGGTATGGGATTTGATGAGGGGATGAGGGACCTGATGAGGCTGGAGTGGGGAAGAAGGGGGGGGGGGTATAGGGACGGAGGGAGGGTGATGGGAGATGGGAAGAGGGATGTTGGAAGGGGAAGTAGGAAAGAGGTAGGGATGGAGGACAATTTATCACAAAATGAGAGGAGACGCTTGAGGGGCAATCTCGTAGGGACCCGATGATATGATGATGCACACTGAGCGAAATTACCCCAGCTTTACGCCTTATGGGGTAAATTTTACACCGACTGGCTGGGGTAAATTTGAAATTACCCCAGATGGCTGGTGTAATTTCAAATTTACCCCAGCCAGTCGGTGTAAAATTTACCCCATAAGGCGTAAAGCTGGGGTAATTTCGCTCAGTGCATGAGGTTCGTAGGAGAGGAAATAGAGCTCTAGCTGACACGAATCACTTACTTTTGGGCTTCGGGCCACCGGGCCGCCTTTTAGTAGGCCCGTTTTCCGTTGTTGAAGCGAATATAAAGGATATCAGTTGAGGCCGATAGATCTAGGCTATCTGAAAGGCAACTAATGAGACATGTAAAATGAAGAAATCAAGGAAATAGACAAAGACAGAGCTATAGGGAAGCGGAGCAGACGGACTCTTAAGACGAAAGGGCTGAGTTGTGGGATTTATGGGGGAGGATAGAAAGGGCACAGTGTAAGAGGGGAGATAGGGAGAGAGGGTAGAGACAGATGGATTGCACAGCCGGATGACCCTACCGGTCGTCCTACCTTCGCTTGGAATGGACTTTTACCTTGGCAATTTGCCAAATTTCAAATTTAGGTCAAACATAAGCCAAAATGCTACAGTATCCAGTAAAATTTTGTTTTCCGTTCAAGACAATAATCGGATAGGTCCTATTGTTTTCATCCGGCTGTGGATTGAGAGGGAGTGGAGGGACTGCGCAGCAGGAGATACAGGAGGTGGAGATAGATGTATTGAGCTCCCTCTCAATACATCTATCTCTACCCTCTCTCCCTATCACTCTTCGCCCTTGGAGGAATACGAAGAACTGCAATGCATCTGGAAAGTTCAATCAAGTGTTGCACAAAAAAAATTGGTTCATATTGGAATTGCCGGATTTTGCGTCCACCATGTTTGTGGGCCTGTTAGCGAGAATTTTTAGCGAGAATGTGCAAGAGACTAGTAGTTTATTTTACGAAAATGAAAATAAAATTTGAAAATTGATGTGGTTACTGTAGTGATTCCGGAGAGCTATCCGTCAAAAAGCTTCGCTTGCAACCGGTAATAAACACATTGCGCTTTGTGCACTCAACGCACCAATGATTATGATTCAAACTGTTCTTTTTCGCCCGTATTCTTTCTTCCGCATTCATTCATCTGTTTACCTTATTCAGATGCCCTGTCCGTCGTTCATCTCTGTCTCTTCTCAAGACACGTCGGTCGTTGTACATGACCGAATAATCGCACGGCATTCACTCGTCGAATTCAAGTCGGTATGGCAGTTCCGAAATTGCGAATGTCTCTGCGCCTCTCCAATTCACATGCTCTCTCGCCTCCTCTCTTCTCTTAATTTGCATACGAATGTATTCTACGCAGCAGGACGCTGCGGATATGGCGAACTTTTGGTTTTTTTCTCTCTCTAGACTCATTAAGGTAGCCACTTAATGTACTAAATGTCACTAAATCTAATTAATGTAGTCTTCTCGAATAAATTATAGTGGGTGGTATGGTTATGAAAAATGCAGCGATGTGCTAGAATTATTAGATGAATTTGTCTCGCTTTTAATCACGGTAGCAATTATTTATAGTTGTTTTTTAAAAATATTATAAAGCTTCAGTCGGTGGTCGACACGGCCTGTTCTCACACGCATCTCTTCGTACTGACTAATGAAGTTCTGGTAGCGCTTCGACTGGACTCGATGTATGTGAGTTTTGAGGTCGATAGTCTTTCGTTTTGTTCAAAATTGAGGAGTAGAACGCGACTGTAATCCCTATTGATAGCTATCCGGCATACCATTCCAGACCTGTCGAAATGAACAGGGGTAACCCCTAGAAAATTTTTAGTATGGGAGGGTAAACCCAAAAAAATGAATGTGAGCAGGCTGATAAACCGCGTGAGGGTGATGAGGGTGAGTAGTGCGTTCAAGTTCCTCATTGTGCAATACAGTACAAAAGCAATATAATTTATCGAGAATTGCCTGTTACTGAAATAATTGACACTAGAATGAGAGAACGAAAGGGAAACTGTTCGATGCATACGGTAGGCGAATGAGGATTGGATCGTCATCGCGAACTGAAGATACTGTAGAAAGTTCATGACGAAAAATCACATTTAGTATCCGGTAGTAGTCCTAGTAGTCCAGAATATTATAATTGCAGGAGACTCCACTGATTGCTTCTATAGAAAGGTCGTCGACGGATTTCCTCAGGCTGCGGCCTTCGCAGGATGCGGAGAATCCGGTGGTTCGCTGCACGGAGAGCAAGGTTCTAGGGTTTGAAAACCAAAAAACCGCTTAATCGCATCATGAGACCGAGAGAGTGGCCAGGAGCATGGAAGAATGAAGAGAAGGCAATAAATACGAAAATCGCGCTTGGTTTTCAAATCCTGCAATGTTCGTTCTGGCATGTGTCGGGTTAAGCGCGTAAAAGTTGAACCAGTCCGCATAGTAAAGAACGGTAATGGAAGTATGCTCTGGCAGTTTCTCCCAGTCCTTTACTGTGTATACTCTTGCAGCAAGGAGTTGCCAGTTGTCGAGAACTGTTTGCAAATACTCTTCCATTAAAGGGTACCTATCCTGTCAGAAAATCGCCCGATTTTGATTTATGTGGCTCCCGCGCGGAATGTCTGTAGTAGTCTAATAGAAAGTTTGTGGCGTACAAGGCCAGAGGGAGATCAAAGGAGGCGCTGTTCATACATGGGCAAGTGTTGTCCTCAAATTTCTGCACGCACCCTCACGTAATTAGAGATAATGCAATGCAACAACCCTAACAAGCCTTTTACTTTATGATTCTCAGGTGCAGAGACCCATCCTGAGGTCCGATCGGACAATCACACCCATGTATGGTGCTGTTTCCCCACGTACTGGTTATGGTGTTCGCTTATGCTTCACCGTCGTCACATAACTCGTTGTTTTTGCCACTTGCGTTATTTCCAAAGCGGTGACAAATATATAGAAATTTAATATATAGAAAAATATATAGAAAAGTCTTTTGGTTTTCAATATTGGTATGTCGCATTTTGCCTTTCTTTTTACCATTTCATGAGAAATGCGCAGTTTCATAAATTCACAATTTATATGCTAACCTTATCATAAGAACCGTATGTGCAAGCGATTCCAGTAAGGGGCTGTGGCAGGATAGGTAGTAATACCCTTTAATATATTCATTATACTTGATCGTTCCAGGACCTCTGCTCTCCTCTCCCTCCTCATACTCCCGTTCACGGTTCCCCGATGCTCCTCGCCGCAACACATTCTCGTTTGTTCGTCGTCGATTCGAGAGACGGTCCATCGCGACTCTTCAAGTAAGCTGCTCAGACATGGGCTAGTGTTGTCCTGTCATTTTTTGCAGGCACCCTTATGTAGTTAGGGGGGGGGGGGAATATGGAGTAGAGAAATCAACGTGCGCTTTACACTTGAATTCCCTGGTGCGGTCACCCATAATACAAACGTACGATCGGACAATAGCGTGCCCATGTATGGTTGGCAAATGGCTAGACCTTATCCCAGTTTCCTAAATCTCCTATGTCTCTAGGAATGCCTCACTTCTGGTTCAGGGCGTTCGACGGTCATTCCTCAACTTCGGCAAGCGTTTCGCAACTACAGATGACTGATTCCCACACCGTGCGTAAGGTAAGGCGGGATACTTCTTTTCGGTTCAACCGAATGTTGAAGCTGGAGAAACATCAACATTTTACTGTTCAAATATAGATTTTCCACATTCCGGTCTTGCTCGAAGTGGGGTTGAAAGGGTTGCGTACCAAAACTGGGCCTTGCTTAGTTCTCCGAATTCTACAGTATCCTTGCAGATCGTGGCAGGAGCCGATCACGTTCTGATACTGACGGATGAAGGGCGCGTCCTTACCTTTGGCAGTGGAAGGCAAGACTTCAACCTATTCTGGCTTGTTTATACCTTACAGTAACACTTACACCCATCCTAGCTCTTTGATCTTTGATTTTTGATCTCTTGCAGTCACGGTGAGTTGGGCGTAGGTGGTGTAGCATCGGAGTGCGAGCCGGTTCTCGTCCCTCTTCCTGATGACGTCATCATCCAGGATATCGCAGCCGGAACCTGGCATAGTGTGGCCCTCACCGGTGGGTCAGTTACTGTAGTCAGTGTTATGGGCAGACCAAGGGAAAAAAGTGTATTTGATTATTTATGTTTTTTGCATGAGACCCCTCCCGCCCGCAAAACGTCTTTTACTATAAAATGACCCATGCCGCACTGCAAAATTAACCCCACCGTTTTTCTAAATTCACGATTTACAGGCCCACCCTTTCGCCGCTAAAAAATTACCCCTACCGGAAAACAAATTTCACATACGAGTATTTATCCCGGGCAGACGGTAGTGCTGGAGAACTTTGCCAGTGTTAGAGATTAAGTCTGCACTATTTAGTGCAAAATTCAATGTGTTCAGTCTAAATGTCTAAAAGTCGAAATGTTCTGATAAAATTGTATTGTAAGTCAAGCTCTGAAATTTCTAAAAGTAGTTGTTGTTTTTTTGCAGATTCGAATGACGTGTATGTGTGGGGATGGAACAGGGACGGACAACTGGGCAGTATTGAGGTTTGAAACTTGATAGATTTTGGGTCCGATTTGGTGCTTGGAACTATGGGAGTCATGTTCTTTTTTGATAGTTTTCAGATGATACTGGCAGAAGTCTGTTATTATATTTTTTACCCGGCTAGCAAGTATGTTTAAGCTATAATAGCGATTTTGAGGAGAAGTGCGTGTACGAGCCGTATCCGGTGGAGGTGGATGACGTTGAGGGAATCGAGGCGACCGGTTGCACGACTCGGCTGGAGGTTGTGGAAAAGGGTCAGTAGTGATAGCTTTGTTCTAGTAGATTCATCGCAGTAAATGATTCAGCTTTCCTTTTCCTTTTATTTCTGAAATGATTATTTACTTATTCGCTACTTCCAGGCAAGAAGCGGTTGCTCGAATTCGGACGCATGATCCCTCGGGACGAATAGAAGTTTATGGATGATCCAACAGCTCCAGATATCCTGGGGTTACTGTAATTGTATTGGGATCGATTTGTTGTCACTTTGTTGAATTGTTTGTTGTGCAGATTTACGCATCTAATGACAATAAATTATTTATTAACAAGAATTTGCTCATGAGTCGTTGAGTTTCCGCAGCTCTATCACGTATACTTGGGATGTTCTCTCGTTTTGGAAAGCAAAGTAACGTTTCTGACCCGGTCGACTGACCAACTGCTAGTCCTACGGTAGTTGTTGCTTCCGTTCTTTGACAGTGTAGCTTGGAGAGCTTTGAATGTGCCATAGATGGGCACGGTTGCAGGTACCATGGTTTGGTAGCTTACTGCAGGACTTTTTCTAATGCTGGTTAGCTCACTGCAAAAGTAAGCATTAAGCTGCCGGCAGGCCTTGGCCACGTATGGAATTTGCATTTTTCTTCTATATGAAGTTAACTTTTTAGGTTTTCTCATTGGATGTTTTTAGTAACGGAGGCAGGAATGAACAACTCGCGAAGGTAGACAAGAGAAGGGACGTATTCTGCCGAGAATGAAGTGAGTTTCACGGTCTGTTTATTAACTCTGATTTCGCTTATACTAATTACAGTGTCAGCGTCGATCAAATATTAAAGAGTTTATCACACTTTTGCTGCTTCTAATTGTACTTCCTATCTTTATTGTACAACAAATATATTAGTATTATTATTAGTATCTCCCGGACCCTCACCATATCGCTATATTGAGGATCGACGTGGACGGTCTGGAGGTGCTGTTTCCGTATGAGTACGTGTACCCGGAGCAGGTACTGTACATGACCGAGGTGAAGAAGTCGCTCGATGCACAGGTATTCATTTATTTATTTATTTTATTCGTCCATTGCTTAGGACACGGTGAAACACTTTGCAAAGCGTTCTTTTCTTGCTGTCGCGAGAGAATGTGCCTTTGATTCACGGAGAAGGAGCGTATGGAGAGCAGCGAATTGCTTTCTTACAATTCTTTTTTTTTCTAGCTTTACCTAAACTAGTTCTAAAAACTCTAGTTACAGTTGGGAAGAGGTGCAATTGGGGGGGGGGATAATTCGCCTTCAGGGTCACTGTCTTCTGGAAATGCCCTCGGGTACGGGAAAGACCGTTTCCCTGCTATCGCTCGTCGTCGCCTACATGCGGAAATATCCGGAACGACTCGAAAAGTACGTAGTCCTCTACTACCGGCTTACAGTTTTTTCTTCTTCATGTTTCATAGTCGCAAAACGAGCCGTCTATTCATTGGGTCAATTCATGTTTTTTTTCTTCTTATAATCTTTAAATTTAAAAATGATTTTTTTAAATGATGATAATACTTGTAGACTCGTCTACTGCTCCCGTACGATTCCCGAGATTGAAAAGTGCGTGGCAGAGCTGCAGAATCTGTTTAAGTTCTACGAGAAGACGCTGGGGGTGAGATCCCCTTTACCTTTGGTGTATCTCAAGCTTATGAGGAAAAATACGTAATTAAGCTAAAAGTTATATTTTTATAGGCCAAATTCACTTGAAGCGCACGAGATATACTGGATGTATGTAGTAGTAGTACCTCCCACGAATACCCACTACCACCTCCCTTTCCAATCCGTCGCACACCTATGGCGACGTATCCGGTAAAGATAAAGATATGAATTATTTAGGCTGCGCCCGATTTCCTGGCCCTGGCCATGTCGGCCCGCAAGAACCTGTGCATCAACCAGTCGGTGCTCTCGGCTCGCACGGGCATGGGCATCGACAGTGCGTGCCAGAAGCTGACCGCGAGCTTCGTCAGAGCCAAGTACGGTAGTTGCCAAGTACGGTAGTTGCCAAGTACGGTAGTTGCTTAACTCTAAGATAGAGGGGGATTTCCAAGGGTCATAATGATCATGGCCTCTGTCGTATGCGTGGGAGGTCGTTAGTCGTTACTACGCCTCTGACCATGTTCAAAGTGGGACGAGTGGTATGTATGTCATACGTGGGCACCGACCCGATGTATGTATGGGTGGTAGGCCCATATTTGTTCGGAATTTTACTTTGGTAGGCCTATATTTCCTACAAAATATCAATTGGTAGGCTTGATTTCGTACACTGGCAGGCCCGTTTCTCAAAATATTGCGGGGAAGGTTGCCCGTATATGATGTATGTGGTGGAGTCGTCTCTCGCCCGTTCTTACTCATACTCATACTCTAGGATCTCGCCACGACACTGGACGTAAGTTGTTCGTTGCAGGAAGAAGCTGTCCGAGCCGGATCTTCCCGATTGTCCGTACTTTGAGAAGCTCGCATCAACCCCGAACTTTGTGCTGCCCAAGGGCGTGTGGAATTTGGTGAGCTTTCCCCCCTCTATTACTCTTGTTGCTTTTGATAAGTATTGATTATTACGCATTCTGAGAGCAATTTCTAAGAGAGGTGGTCGTTGGCATTGGACTATTGAGGATCGTAAGTAATTTAATTGCAGTCAGACATCAAAGAACTGGGTGCGAAGGCGGGCGTGTGCCCGTACTTTGTAGCGAGACAAGCTATCGGACGGGCACAGGTTCGTGGAGGGAGAAGAGGGGGGGGGGAGGAGGGGAGTTCATCATACATGGGCTAGTGGTGTCCGAACATGTCTGCTATCATCCTCACGTAATTAGGGTATATCGAAAGTAGCCATCCTTACACGCGTTTTACACTACCATTACCTGGTGCAAGTCACCCATCCTAACGTCCGATCGGACAACCGCCGCCCATGTATGGAGTTCATCTTTGTGCATTCTCTTGTCTAACTTTACTGGATAGTTCTGATGAACTATCTGTAGACAAAAAAAACAAGCATGATCGCGTAATTTTTTATCGCACATTAGAATGTCTTCATAATAGTGTAAAAGGACAGAAAAGGAAGGACAATGACATGATGGTTTTCAGATCGTTGTCTACTCGTACCACTACATTCTCGATCCGAAGATTGCCGAACTCGTGTCGAAGGACTTTAGCAAGCGGTATGCATTTTATGGTAGCGTGCATACTAGAGGTTTAATATCGGCTCCTTTTATGCTTATGTTTCACACATCATTCATAACCGCGACGCGTCTGGCCACCAAAAACAACAAAACATATCGTCGAAAAGTAACCGATTTTAAACCTCATACATGGGCACGGACCCGACTGTCGAGGGTGGTAGGCCCTTAGTTTCGCAGAAACTTAACTTGGTAGGCACACCACATTATTCCAGAAAGCACATTGGTAGGCTAACAAAAACCTAAATGCGTACACTGGCAGGCCCAAAACTAAAATAATTGTCGGTAAATTGTGCCCATGTATGATAGCGTGTCGGTCTAAGTTTCCAGAACAAGTCTCACTCTGATGGGTTGGGTTGTTGCCTAAAAAAGAGAAAAAAACATAGCAAAATTGTCCTGTCTACAGCCAGGTTCTCTTGTTGACGCTTTTTCTCAGTTACGTTTTACACTTCTATAAATACCAGGACATGCCTACAGAGCATGAAAAACATTGAAGCATATCCGTGGAAAAGCGTCAAAAGGAGAACCCTAGCCTACAGTACTCCTTCCCGTGCAGGTCGTGTGTCGTCTTCGACGAGGCCCACAACATCGACTCTGTGTGTATCGAATCGATGAGTGTCGACCTGTCCACCAAGACCATTGATAGGTATTATACTTCATAGATGGGCAGGGTTTGCTGGAAGATTACTGCAGTAACCCTCCAACCTGTTCAGAGCAACTAACGAGCTAGTGTCGCTAGAGAAGAATGTGGAGAGGACGAGGGAGGAGAATGCGGGGCGACTGCAGGAAGAGTATGAGAAGATGGTCGAGGCGCTCAAGAGGTAGTGAGGGAGAGTAGACGGAGGATTGGGGCTGTTGTGTGCAAATTACAAGTTTTGATCTTGTTGCTAGTTTGTTAGGGGGACGTGGTCTTGGGCGTAATAGAGTATAAAATAATCGGCTTCTTGGATTGACTTACTAGATTGACTACCGATTGTCACACTTTGATCACAGTTTGCTGGAGGGCGGTGAAGAATGAATTGTTCAATCGATGAAGAGATAAAAACATTTAGAGCATGCAAAGGTAGTCAGTCGTTGGACGATTGCTCTCGCATTGATTACTCTCCATGGATTACGGTAGTTGATCATCGCGCGGACATTCGTTGCAGGACCGAGCGCGAGCGGATGAATGACGAACGATTAGCGAACCCCGTGCTGCCCTCTGACATTCTCAATGAAGCCATTCCGGGGACCATTCGAACCGCGACGCATTTTGTAATCTTCCTCAAGCGGTTGGTTCAACTTTTTTTAACCGTTGTTCTTTCCACGTATAGATTGGAGTCTGCACACGAGAAATGCATTGTTTACAACGCTGGCGGCCATTGAGTTCCTCTAATTATGCATACGCAACTGCAAAATTCTTGGAACCATCATGCGCATGTATGGTTATATCAAGCATAGTAAACTGCATGCAATCAATATTCACATCAGATTCGTTGAGTACGTCCGTCACCGTCTCCGCGTCTCGCACGTTCTCATCGAGAGTCCGGCTGCCTTCCTCAAGGACGTCTACGATAAGATGTATATCGACCGGAAGCCCTTAAGGTTCAGCTTTCCCCCCACCCCATGTTACTACATTTCTACTCTTAATTTTGACAATATAATTATTTTTGTTACTTTATATTATATATCTTAAGTGAGGTGCGCGCAGGTTCTGCGCGGAGCGCTTGTCCAATCTGGCCAAGACCCTCGAGCTGGCCGACGGATCGGAACTGTGGGCGCTGACGCAAGTGTGCACCCTGGCCACCCTCGTGTCCACCTACTCGAAGGTACGGTAGACGGGGTTACGGTATCCCTAAACTCGGATTACTGTAAAATTCTTATATAATAGATAATTTACGATGGTAGGCACTGCATTATACAACAAAAAGACTTCCCTGTTAGGCTGATCGAAATCTGAATTTGTGCACTGGTAGGTGTTAATCTGAAGTTGCGGACAGTTCCCCTACCCACCATGCATGGCTGGAATGGTCCATAGATGGGCACGGTTGCAGGTACTGTGGTTTGGCAAGACTTACTGAAAAAAATTTTCATGCATTGGTTGTTAGCTCACTGCAAACTAATGGCTTAGCGAAATTCTTCGATATCTATGTATGGGAGGACCACTGCAGTTAGCTACGACTACCCTGTACCCTGCCCACCTATGGAACGGTCCTTCAGGGTTTCACCGTAATCATCGAGCCAGCCGAGCCCTCCCAACCCGCCTTCATGCACCTCTCCTGCATGGACGCCTCCATCGCCATTCGCCCGGTCGTCGAGCGCTTCCAGACGGTCGGTTTTGGCGCGCAAATTTGAATTCAAATCGACGGTGGCGTTTTTGTGAAGGTTGTGATCACGTCGGGCACGCTGTCTCCTCTGGACATGTACCCGAAGATGCTGGACTTCGACCCCGTCGTGATGGCCTCGCTAACAATGACCCTCGCACGGCCCTGCATCGAACCCCTGATTGTGGCCAGGGGAAATGATCAGGTGAATAGAGTCGGGGGGGGGGGGGGGGGGGGGGGGGGGGGGGTGGTGTATGAAGTGGGGTGTAGAAACCAAGCGCAGTATCAGACCGAGAGTTTGAGATGTAGCATGAAGGAATGAGCAGAAGCAGAGGATGCATAGGCAAATTGCGATTGTTGGCTTTCAAGGCCTAATTGATAGGCCACTGGCGTCGATTTTGTAAGCATACTAGGGAGAGAACGATATCTCTAAAAGTAATGTTATATTTAGAAGCTAGAAGTTTGTAGAGCGTTGTTACCGTACCCATTGCAGGTAGCGATCACGTCTCGCTTCGAGTCCCGCGCGGATGTCGCGGTCATTCGGAACTACGGTAATCTCGTGCTGGAGGTACGGTTGATTGCTTTTTTTTGTTTCTTTACTTTTTTGTATTTTATATTTGTATTTTGTGAAATAATATGATCTATTTGGGCTAGAAATAATTATGAATATTATTTAAAAGGCATGAAAAATAACCGTAGTTAAGATAGCCTCGCTCGTGCCCGATGGAATGGTCGTGTTCTTCACCTCGTACCTCTACATGGAGCACGTGGTGGCCACGTGGTATGATCAGGTCGGTCTGACTGTCCATGGAACTGGGTGAATGAAACGTGAAGAAATGCCGGGGGTGTTGCGATTTATACCGCCTTTCGCCGATTGATAAGGCGACTCTTCGAGAAACGCCTCTATTTCACATAATTTGTTCCCGTTTACTAGCTAAATGACTAGACTATGTCATTGAATATTGCTAACTTTGCGAGAGTTGTGTCAATTGTACAGCTTGGGGATGATTGATTCGGTTGCAGCACATCATCGACGAGCTAATGAAGTACAAGCTTCTCTTCATTGAGACGAACGACGCGCTCGAAACATCGGTTGCCCTGGAGAAGTACGGTAGCTTTACACAACGGTTGCTATCGCAAACTGGCAGTTTACAGATTGTAGCCATTTTTATACCTCTTTTCAAAATACTTTGATCCGATAACTCGCTTTGATATGCAGGTACGTCGAGGCTTGCGACAGCGGTCGCGGCGCGTGTCTCTTCTCGGTAGCCAGGGGAAAGGTCTCCGAGGGCATCGACTTTGCCCATCATTTGGGTGAGTGGCCGGGTGAATTTACTGGTTCTGAAAAATTGGCACCGTGCCAAAAGTTGAGCGGCGCGTCTAGATAGCTCAAGTTCACTAGCAATGAGTTACCTTACAAGGAGATGGTCTGACCTCGCGGAAAGGGACCCAAATGAGACATGTACCATTCGAAAGAGCGTCAAAAATTATGTAGCCAACGATGTTGAATTTTTGCGGAGGGCGTATGTAGCGCGAGATAATCGTCATTTTCTGGAAGTAGGGATCCACCATTGCGCCCACCGCTTCCTTTTGTGAGGCGTCGCCTACAGCTGGC
>LS873453.1:186079-202184 GCA_900490955.1 Micoletzkya japonica | reverse complement strand
GGAAGAAACACGTTGCTATGGCCATGATAATAGCTCCAAATCACTTCTAGGTGCGAGACGCGAAGTTTCGAAAAAAATCAAAATTTGTCAAAATCTTGAAAAAATCACAAGTCCGGGACTTGTGGAAAAAACGTGCAAAGAGTATGCACGGCATGGGGTTTGAACCCACCGCCCATCCCACTCCGGACCGACCTCTTACGTGCTGCGCTACCGACGATTGCTGACAGCCAGCTGCAGGCGACGCCTCACAAAAGGAAGCGGCGGGCGCAATGGTGGATCCCTACTTCCAGAAAATGACGATTATCTCGCGCTACATACGCCCTCCGCAAAAATTCAACTCAGTTTTTGACGCTCTTTCGAATGGTACATGTCTCATTTGAATCCCTTTCCGCGAGGTCAGACCATCTCCTTGTTAGAAATATATTTTTCTTACTTTTTTCAACATAATAAATAGATAAAATTAGTTAATCACCTTTTAGGTCGTGCGGTGATCATGCTAGGCATTCCCTATGTGTACACGGAGAGTCGCATTCTGCGTGCGAGACTCGAGTTTATGCGGGATCAGTACGGTATCAAGTGAGTTGTGGTTACTGTAGGCCATCGATACATCTTTATTCTGTTGAGAGGGCGCTTAAAAAGTTGCCCAGTACAAAATCAGGTCCTGTCCACGAAAGCAAATTCGATTCGTTTGCAATTATGCAAATTTTGCAAATTATGCAAATTTTGCAAATTATGCAAATTTTAGGGAGAACGACTTTCTGACGTTCGATGCGATGCGGCACACCGCTCAGTGCATGGGACGGGCCCTGAGGGGAAAGACGGACTACGGTCTCATGATCTTCGCCGACAAGGTACGGTAGTTCGGAATCATACATGGGCCGATGCTGTCCGAACCTTTCTGCGTGGGGAGCCTTACATAGTCGGAGAACATCATGAGACATGATCCTACCTAGCGTTTTGCAATAGCACTCTCCACTCGGTAGTGCAGGCACCCATCCTACCTAACGTCCGATAAGCACCATGTATGGTTTTCTTATTTGTCCACTGGAATCAGAATACGACGTCATCTTTTGCGTTAGTGCACTACCGTAATAACTAATTAACATAGATAATAAGATTACGACGATTACGTGTTTGAGCGGTTCTCCCGACAAGACAAGCGGGGCAAGCTGCCCCGGTGGATGCAGGCGTATCTCGATCCGGCCAATACCAATCTGAGCATTGATGAAGCCGCGCAGCAGGCGAAGAGGTACGATTTGCTGGACACTTTGAAAATGTATTTTTAGCAAAAGCTACGGTACCCCTCAAATATATCTGCCCGTGTTTCGGTTTTATGGCGATCTTTTTGTAATTCATGTCTATAGACGTGATCAGTAACGGGTCGTTCATTCAAATGAGACGTCGTGCCCCGTTCGGCTTTTAACTGTATCTCTATCTTCACTTGAAGGCTCCAAGAGAACCTAAAAACTACGGTACCCTTTAAGATGGCTGTCCCTGATGGCGCAACCCTTCTCCAAGCACGATCAACTGGGCATCTCAGTTCTGACCAAGGAAATGCTCACTCCTGCAACCATGGCCAAGTTTGAGAAGGTTGTAGAACACGTCGACTGATTACTGGATTACTGTAGCTTTTGTATTTCCCGCTTTTTGTTAATTTATTTAAATTTTACAATATCGAATAATAATCTTTGCATACGGTAAGGATCTCTCCGGTTGTCGATCTTTTTCCTAATTGTTTTGTGTACGTTGTCAGTAACGGGTCTTTCTCTTGTTTTTTTTTGTTGTGTTTTGCTAGGCAGAGTTGGTAATAAATGGTTCTTTTTGAAGGATTGTTGTGGTTCAGTTCATAAGAGGTTAGCGTCCTCTGAAGCATACTTTTTATTATAGCTTGGGAGTACAGTAATCCTGGAAGATATGGATGATGGTCTCTGGTACAGTTGATACTGTCAGATGGACGAGCCGGGACCGTCGAATAGGCCGCCGGAGGAGGTGGTGGAATTCCCGGATTCGCAGCCTCCCGACTGGACGGACCTGCCTCGGGTGGTGCTAGATCGGGTAGGTTTCGTTAGGCGGAATGTTCAGTCAGGCAAGGCATTGAATCATAGACGATGTTTATCTTTTTTTGATTTCTGAGCATGTCGCAGCATTGTGTAATACTCCAATTCCCTAGTATGCATATTTTAATTAATTAATTTTGCCTATTCCTCACATTGCAGATACTCGACCTTCTACCATTAGCCGATGTCATTCCCGTACGACGAGTGTGCAAGTTGGTTTTAATCCTTATCTTACTCTCATTAAGATTGCGATCAAGCCATAGAGTGAAAAGTTTCTATTCCGAATGCGGTAGTATTAGTTCATAGCCTAGCGGTACGAGCGTGACCTAATAATGAAGCAAGCCTGCCTGCCGGAGAAAATGCAAGGGGTCACAGTGGAAATGTCATAGGTTATTATAGAAAAAAAAAGTCCTGGGTTACTGTAGGATGTGGTCAGCGGTAGCGGGTGACGTCATCGGGCGGTGGAACGATTTCGCGTTCAAGGCGAACGCCTACCAATGGTAAGCTGGATCAATTGTATTATGCAAATTTCAGGCTCTATGTGTGTAATAAAACATGATGAGTTTGACATAGCCGAACTCAAGCGGAACTTGTAGTAGTCCCTATAAATGCTGTGTGCTGGATGCTGGTCATAAGTATTGCTTGAGGGAGTCGATACGCTACGCGCACTCACTCTACTTCTCGCGTATCTCCCCCCGCGAGGCGCACGCTTCGTGCTTCCACGAACAGACCGGAAAGGTGTGCATCTTGGCCGTTTGTTGATCTACTCATTAGTAGCAAGTTGTCCTCGTCGCCCACTGAAGCTTGCTTTGACGCTTCCTCTACGTTTTCTTCATCCTTCTGGGGGGGGAAGAGAACATCGTTAGAGGGGTTAAATAAGCACAGCCCATCATTTGCTCGTTTGCCAATTCTCCCCTCCTTCAGCTGTACATCTTCGGTGGCCGGGTTCCGCGCTTCTCGGATGAGGTGGTGCTCCAGGCGGCGCAGCTGACCGTTCGGCCCCAGGGCGGAGCCGAGTTCAACGACTTGTGGTCCTTCGATCTGGTGAGGGGCCGGTTTTGCGTTGCTTTGGCTACCACCACCTTTTATCGCACTAATGAAGCTTCTTACCTCATTTAGGACTGGTTACGTAATTAGCAAAGGGTGAAAGCTAGGTAAGAAGGTAAAGAGAGAGAGTAGTGACAACGGTAATGCTTCATCTGCAGCACTCGCGCGTGTGGGAGCGAGTGATCGTACGTTCCGCTCCCTTCCCCGTCCCCAAGAGTTGGTCTACGCTCGTTGCCTGGCGCAACTACCTCGTGCTCTATGGAGGCTACCGGCAGCCCGTGGGATGTGAGTCTCTTTGTCTCTTTATCTCTTCATCTTGCCAGGGTAACTATAATAACTATGAGAACAATCCGTCGGATTGCAAATTACTTTTAGGTCGTAAATCATTTACGATAAACACATTTCGTGCTTGCAGTAGTGCAGCACGAATCGGTGCTTCTGCCCCGTGAGGTGCACCTCTTCGACGTACTGCGCAACGAGTGGAAACAGGTCAGCTTTATGAATGGTAGAGATGTGCATGCGAGCTCTTTGCATTATTACGTTTCATTGCTTTTGGTGACGATACACGCGTCGCGGTTATGAATAATGTGCGAAACATACGCATCAAAAGAACTCGCATGCAGAACTCTAATGAATAGGGCTCCCAAGTTTAAGTTAGTTGAGTCACGCAATCTGTCGCTTGCTGGTTGACTATACCGTGTACTGTAATCCTTACGATTAGAGGATGCGACTCGTATACTCTTGACGGTTATGTTTCACGATCAATGCATAACGAATCTTTGCCTTGTTATCTTCGGATGGGCGAAACATAACCATCGAAAGTACCCGATTCGTATCCTCTACTTGCGATCCAGTCCGTGCGTCAGAGCAAAGTCGACATCGTGCCCTTTGAGGCGCTTTTTGTGGATTACTGTATTGCACAAAGTGCAGCCCTCAGTCCATGGCGGACAGGGTTGCCTTTGGTCGACTTGAACCCGAGACACTATTAAGTCATCTCTTTATTCCTCCATAATATAAGTTGCAACCTTCTAAAGTCCCTCTCCCGTACCCGATTCTCCCCTGAGGCGGAGCCTCGTGTCTCTCACTGCCCTTACATAGCACTTGTGCAGTATAAAACAGCTTTTTGTAATCACAATCATGTACAAATCTCGTTTTCTAATGCTAAAGCTGGTAAAACAATGTTAAATCTTCAAGCTTCGCCTTGCAGATAACGCCGATGGCGACCGTGGATGCGTACTGGGCCAACGGAGGCGGTCTTCACGGGCATACGGCCGTCGTCGTGGGCGACATCATGGTCGTCATGAGCGGAACCTCAGCTTTGGCGAGAGATTTGGTGATATTATAGCGACGATTTTTGATTGGGCATAGATTAGTGTAGCGGGAAGTTAGAATGAGCCCAGGTTAGGCATACAATTTGAAGTTAGGCATAGAATGAACGAAGTTAAGGCATAGAGTGAAGGCAGCTTTGCAGATGCCAGCGAGCAACCGATTCGTGACCTATCTCGATCTCATCTCTCACGTCTGGCACGTCGCTCCGCAGGATCTGACGTGAGTTACGGTCTTGAACGAATAAGCATTTGCTGAAAGCTGACGAAATCGTCACTGGCGAGGGGTGCGGTAGCTTTGTTTATGCTCTATGGTATGTATTATTTAAAGAGTAGATTGCAGTAGTATCTCACTGTTATTAGTATATAGCTTGCTCATATGATAAATGAATGACTAAATCTTCTATGGTACCTATAGTGCAGATTGTCGAAGGCAACGCGCGGTATACGGTAGTTCCCGCTTTACAGTAAGCCAGAGGAGGCGCCCTCAGGCGAGGACATCGCCCGGGGGACGTTGGTGGTGGTGGAGCCGGGCAAACTGCTCTTCCACCCGTGCATCCCCGTCGACTCGAGGTGAGCCCGGCCCCCGAGCCTTTACTTACTTACTTACTTACGCACGTTTGTCATGGGATTATTTCATTATTTCTACTTTTGAAACATACGTGGGCCGGGTCTGCCCCGGTATCTTACTGGCAGTCGTCCTCCCATACATAGATATCGCACAATTTCGCTAAGAAATTATTTCACAGTGAGCCAACCAATACATGAAACGTTTTTTGCAGTAAGTCACCCAACCACGGTACCTGCAACCGTGCCCACCTATGTTTTGAAAGCTCCACTATCCTTTGTTGATCCGCTAGTATTACGAAGAAAAGGGGAAATGGAAAGTAGACTAGTGCCAGAGAAATGAGATTTCTGAAAGATTCTTACAATTAGAATTGTCGTGACATTCGCAGGCAGCAGCCGCCTCCCCGTGCGTACTATCTACTGTACGACAAGGACGATCTGAAGAAGCCGTGGAGCTGGAGGGCCTTTCCCATACGGGTATACCACAACGTCCTGCTGCGTAGAATAGATTTGTATGCAAATTATTGTAGTGGAGGCGAGAGAGCATGTACGTCGGAGAAACGACGCAGAGACATTGGCAATTTCGGAACGCGGACTGGTAAAACGTCGTGGGCATAGCACACCTAGATGATAACCTGGAACTTCTCAAACCATAGTAATGAGATTCTTTATGGATGAAAGAAAGGAGTTGTCTACATTTTTTTCCTCGAAAATGAAAGGCTTTCTTTTGCTTATCCTGCGTGGGTGGGCACGGTTGGAGGTACCGTGGTTGGGTGACTTACTGCAAAAATTATTTTCATGTATTGGTTAGCCCACTGCCAATATAATATCCTAGAGAAATTGTGCGATATCTATGTATGGGAGGACCACTGCAGTAAGTTACCGGCAGACCCAGCTTACGTATGTTATCCTGTTCTTGCCCCCCCCCCCTCCCCCTCCTTTAATCCTGCCATATTGCAGTCATCAAACCTCCAGCGAAGCTCGGGTCCCATCGGCCATCCAGTCGCGGTGCGCCTAGGCGATTCGATCAAGCTTGTGTAAGTCACGTATTTGAATTTGAATTTCCCGCCAAAACCACCCGCAATTCGCTTCAGGACCCCAATGGTGAAGTCGCACGCGCCCATGCGTCTGTCGTCCTCGTCATCGACGGGCAGCTGCAGTAGCAGGAGCAGCACGGACAGAGAATCTCTGGGTGGGTACTCGTCTTTGATTCTTGATCTTTGATCTTTTCTAGATATCTACCGATGTCATAGCTACTAGAGGTGTAGGAGTAGGGAACCGGTAGTCTAGTCCAACGCAACTACCTGCAACTGTTGTAGCTCACCAGATTACGGTAGATGGTTATCGCAAACTGAAATGCTAAGATGGCGAAGCTTTGGTACAGGCGACTACGTGGGGTCGCGACGGCAATCTACGCGCGAAATGGAGAGGCGGACGGAGTGGCTGAGAATGGAGGGAGTGAGGGAGCGGATACGCAGAATGGTCAGGGACCGGAACACCAAGGGCGACCAGTTTGTGAGGAGATGCTTTTATTATTCTTTATTTTGATGCTAATTATTATTTATTTTTAATACTAATTATTTTTTTTATTTTTCGAATAATACGCTTGAGGGTTGTTAGTGGAGAAGAGAGTCTCACTATCGGGGAGTGTACCGTAACCTATCGTAACCTACCTTAACCTACCGTATGCAGTACGAGTCGCTGTCCGTGGAGCCGCTTCACGTCCAGCTGGACGGGATTACGGTATCGGTGGTGCAGGCGGACAGTGGGAGGATGGGCGATTACAAGGTGAGAGCGAGCTATTGGTGATGGCAAGATTTGCGTCGTAGGCGTCTGCGTCTCTTCATTTTTTTTCGCGCCGTATTCAGTGCAATGGCGAAGGTGGCTGTTATTTAGTTTAGCTAAGCGTTCGTGACTGAGTACTGCCCTTAATAATGGCGATTTTCACGGGAGGGGCTGGTTTCTTGGGTCATTTCACAATGATCAGGTGACGGCCCGCGTCGACTGTCCCTTCTCCCGGCACGAACACTCGCTGGCCAAACTCCGATTCTGCGAGAACTTCGTCGAGAGCTGTCTGCCGACAGAGAGTTAGTTGCGCGTTTTTTTCCTGTAGTTTACATATACATGAAGCTTGAATATGCTCATTCCAACCAAGGCTGTGCCGCGATTGATCGTTTGTCCACATATCCGTGTAGAATTCGGAAACCTTGTCAGAGGGACTCGCGCATCCGGGAATGGGAGTGTGCGACACGATTCGACACCTCATACGATCGACGGAGAGGAAGCGATTGGTGCTCATGCAAGTGTGTATTGAAGGGGGGGGGGGGGGCAATTAATTACAATTAACAAGTTCGGGGGGTAAAACCAGATGGGCACTTTTAACTTAAAACGTAAAACTGAAAAAGAATCATAATTAACGCCAGATATGAGGCGGCAAGAGAACGGTGAGAAAAACTAGAGCCACTTGTAGCCGAATAAACTGGCTTCTACTGTAATTTTTAGTAGCAAAATACAGAGATGTGCAACCCCGATCATTGTATGCAAACTTTATGAGTGCAAGAATTGTTGTATGCCTGTCAGGCGGACATCGCGGACCTCGACTCGTCGGGTGAACTGACGTGGACGGAGGTGGAGGGAGTGGGACCCGACCGACCGCCCGTTGTCAACGCATTTTCTTTAGTTGCGGCCAGAGGTGAGCAATGAGACTATATTTATTTATTTATTTATTTATTTATTTATTTATTTATTTATTTATTTATTTATTTATCAAATACACCGTGAGGTGTGCGGTAGGAGGGGGGAGAGAGAAAGGAAGATGGTGAGAGTACGGTAGCTCGAGGGGAGGAGGTTGGGAAAATAAATCTTCGCTTGAAAAAAAAGCTTATTAATTTAATGAAGTTCACGATAAAAGCATATATGTACTTTGCGCAATTCCGGCTTTGCTACCTAATATTGGACCAATGTTGAAGGGAAAGCCGAGGTAGACTGTATTATTTGGTGTGTGTATAGTGGCCGTGAAACGTAGCTATGAAAAGGAGAATGCTCTACCCCGCTAAGCTACCGTATGCCAATGTCATACGGTAGCATACATGGGCTGGTGTTGTCCGAATATTTTTGCAGACTCCCTTACATATAACTAGAGGATGTCAAAAGTAGCCACCATGCTAACAAGAGTTTCAAAAGACGACGATTCTCTGGTGCAGGAATCCATCCTAACGTCCGATCGGACGTTACGATGGATTCCTGCATTTGCTTCGTTAGGACGTATGGCCAATGTCCGGATTGAGGTTCGCTGCTGCTGACGGGCGGCGGTCTCGTGCTGTCGGAATGGGCACAGGAACACGTCATGAGCGGCGGGACCTTTATCTGCAATCCGGTACGGTAGCCGAGATGATCGGATGGATGGACCAGGCTGATCATACGCTTGGTAAACGTGGTTATAAAGCGCATCATTTACGTGCTCTTTCCTGCGTCGTTGCCTCATTCTTCAACGCGCTCTCTCGCTCTCGCTCTGTGGAGATGGGTGGTGATGCTGCAAACGATGCATTTTTGTGAACCGGTTCGTCCAATTCTATGGTTGAGAGAAAAAAGTTCCGTCAGTCATCTCATTCGTACTTGCGGTGAGAGAGCGGAGCGGTATGAAGAGAGTTCAGACAGAGTACGAATGAGGGACTGACGGAACGTTTTCGTCACTAATAGTTCGCAAGGCGGATGTACGCATACTACAGTGTAGTGCAACTTTTGCAAAGGCGTCCGTCTTTCATACGATTAACGAAGTACTTGCTGATGGAAATGACTCTTGTCTTTCTGCGTAACGGGCCATCATTTGACGCTAACCGAAAATGTAATGTCATATTGCGCTTGTTTACATGTTGCACATCAATGTTTGCCAGAGCCGCTTTCATATTATGAACATCGTGTAGGCTATGTTAATTTATATACTACCGTTGAATGTGTCCTCTATATGTGCTGCCCCGCCAATCTCTTGCTAAATGTAAAAAAACTGGGTGGTATTTTCATTGTGCAATGTTTGGTGCGTTAAGTGTCGAAGGGGGGTAAAAAATCCTCGATTATTTGCTGCGATTCTTTGTTGACATTCGTCGAAAAGCGGTCATATTTTCCTTGAAATGTCCTTTATTCTTCGTCGACCTTCGAAGAAAGCGGTTATTCTTTTCTGTCTTTCAAGGAAAAGCGGTCGAGTCCCTTTCATCTTTAGGAATTCGGACCGCTTCTCATCGAATGTTAACAAAGAAGCATAGCAGATAATCGAGGATTTTTTTACCCCTCTTCGAAACTGAACGCACCATAAATTAAGACAACTGTTGAGGAATTTTTAACGCCTTTTCTCGCTTTTCCGGTTGTTTGTTCTTACTTTGTGCAGAATAATATATTTACTGTTCACCTTTTCCCAGTCCTGTCAGGAAACGTGCATACAGGCAGGCCGAAAGCCTGATTTGTCTTCGATTGCACCAGAATGTCTTCGATACTCGCTGCTAGGGGGCGGGAAATGGACCAAGTTTTCGGTTACGTTTCATGCCCCTTTATAAGCGGCTGTTGTCCATACAGTCAAGCTTGTCTGGCCGCCAAAAACAACGAAACATATCGTCGAAAAGTAACCGATTTTAAACCTCTACTAAATTTGTTGCCCATTGTCTAAGAAGCAGTGACAGCCAGACAATGCACATGCACGCATTTATCGAGTATGTACAACGCGTGCATTTCTCCTCTTCTTCGACCGAACCTTCTTCTTACTTGGCATTCTGCAATGAAAAGTTACCAGAGAATGAGAGCAAACGTGCCAATTCTAGTGGAGTAAATGAGATTACTGACGGAACCCTTCCCTCGATACCTTTGCGTCCTTGCCCCCAGCCGGCGGTAGAAGAGCCACCTTTCCTCCCCAGGAAAGGGGCAGGTATTCGTGCCGGGAGAGCATCACATCCAGCAGAATTGCCTTGGCCTAGAATCGTCAATCGTTTAAATTAGCTTCTCCTTACTTAGTAAACTGTCGAGAAGATAAGTTTTTATAGCTTTTATACTATTCGCCACATATATGAGAATCAAACGAAGAGCATTGTGACGCGTTGCGGTTGAACGCGACGCGTCAGTTCGACGGGTCAAGCGTATGAATTAACGGAGCGCAAAAAGCGTATTAATTAACGGAGCACTTTAACTCGAAAGAGATGCGCTACGGTTAAATTTTCGCCAAATTTAGCAAATTTGAACAACGAGATTTTGACAGTCCTAATTCCTACCACGATTGTTGCGTTACGGTAAGATGAAAATGCTATTTGTCCTTAAGCGGCCTCTACAACAGGCTGTTCTTTTCTCTGTAACGGGTCAGCACAATCATCACTACTATTACAAGCGCTATTGAGCTTGACATACTTGTAGAATATTTCCACTACGTTCCCAAAAACAGGCGTTCCGCGATGCCGAACTGCCTACTGTCGCGTGTGTAAACGGCGTAAACTGCGCGCGAACGCGTAGGCCCCCGCCCCTTTTTTTGACCGTAATCGGCGGTTAGACGCATCTTTTCTTTATTTTTTCTTCAAAAGTTTTTGTACATTCATGCATAATTAGTGCAATAGTTTATGGGATATTTTTTCATATTTTCCGAGGGAAAAATATTTTTCTCGAAAACAGGTATTTTATGCAAATTTTGTAAAATTTCATGACGATGAAAATGAGCAAAAACTAAAATGGCTGAGGTGGGAGAGGAACCTAGTTGAACACTTTTTCGCCAACGCGATTAACAAACATGGCCATTGGCAGATGTATGGCTCCACCCCACCCCATTCAACGCGGCAAGACCTTGTGATTTCGAAGATTTCTAATATCGCAGACCTTCGTTATTTGCTTGAAAAAAATATTTTTTCTACGAAAGAGGTCCGCGACGACCGAAAAACGACATTTCATCAAGGGAGAGGAAAAAAGGAGAGCTTCATAGGTAGGAATCGAGAAAACTCGGAACGGAAAATGTCAGACTTTTTTGGCACTTATAATAATTGTATGTAGATCAAGGTTGTTGAAGTCACAGTGTTCTGATAACAGTAAAAATGTTAGGGCGAACGAGGCGCCGAAAAATAACCCTGATTTCGGTAGGAACGCTCGCACGGAAAACACCGTATCCTAAGCATTTTGGCTCGTTCGCTTAACATTTCGAACATTGTGAAGTGACCGATTATGATGAAACGGTGCTCTCTCGCGAATCCTCACACCTTTCGCTTCTCCGTGGACATTTGCTTGATATCCGGATCGATGAAGGAATCGATCTCCTCACCGCGGTAGAAGATCATATCCAGCGCGAACTCGAACGCCTTCGAGATCAGGTGGAGAACCTCAAAGATCAAGGATCAGCTAGTTGAGCAAAGGTCAAAGATCAAAAGCTTAAACCAACCGCTTCAGTGGGCTCGGTCATATCGCCTTCGAAGAACGCGCGAAGCGTTGAAGTCTGCAAATAATAATTACTGGGATAGCTTATTAAAATGGAAAAGTGCGGCTGAAATATAGTGGATGAAAAAGATCCCCGTCGGAAAATTATTCCGAATATAAGACGAGAGAGTGTGCGAAAGAGAGAGAATTAGACTCATTTTGGAACGGAAGAAACTGATGGATCGCCGTTTATTCCACTATACCAATCTGGATTAATCGCCTCTTAGATCCAATTATTATTGGATCCAAGAAAAACGTTCCGTCAGTAAACTCATTCCTACTTTGTCTGTCTGCATTCCCTTCAGACCGCCTGGCTCTCTCTTTGGAAGTAGGAATGAGACGACTGACGGTAAATTTTCCTCAACACACCTCGTTCGGGAACAGGGCATTCTCCATCAGATTGTTCCTTTTTAGCAGCTCGATGAGTCGAATTGCCGTCTTGAAATCCTTCGAGTCAGGCTGAAGACCAAAGTCCATTGAGTTACGGTAGATAGGCGAATCGCAAACTGATTTGGTTTAAAGCTTCTCGTACATCGATAAAGTCGAAATCGTCTTCCTCATCCTGAGTTGATTCGGTGGTAGGGGCCGATCTAAAAATGATATCTTTACCTCATTTTGCTTCCATTCATAGCGTTTATGCAGCCTTAAATTGGACCGGTAAAAATACAAATTTTCAACTTAAACTTACACATCGTCATCATCCGCTACCGGTGTGTGATTCACCGGAGGCTGTGCGTTTGTAGAATCGGCCTGAAATATAATATCTTAGATAACACCCCGGGATTTTAATGTAAAATAAGGAATCGTCCATTGCACCAGATCTATTCATCAACATTTCCAGTAGGCTTATAAAATACGATAATTTGATGATGAAATGTGTGACACTTTAAAGGGTTCCTCCAATCATCCCATTCATTTCAAAAGACAACCAATTAACGCGCGGTTAATTGATTGCGAGAGACAGGAGCGGAATGGAGAGACGCAGACAGCGAGAGAAATCTTTGCCCAGCTTTTTCTAAGCGATGGAAAAAAGGAAAAAAAACGACGTGATACCAGGACACTGAGAGTTATCCAATAATGTCAAGAAAATGTATGTGGTAGATATTGAATGGAGGGACCCATTAAAATATTTTAGTATCCTCACGTTGGGCGAAGCGCCTCCATGTGCCGGCGAACCGGTGCATCTGAGTAAATAAAGGGTCTCGCGTAATTGCTGCTTATCCTCTCGTATACATCATAAATTAGAAAGATTTCACCATCCCTTTCTAAAATGTTCAACGCCCCTAGAGGGTAATTGGAGCTGTCAGATACTATAGTATTCTAATAGATTGTATTCTAATATAATAGATAATATAATGTATTCTAATATAATCTAATATAACAGATAGATAGTATTCTAATGTAACTTATACTGATGAGTTATGGTGGCCTAAAAAGATCCGTCGGAAAATCATTCCCAATATAAGGCGAGAGTGTGCAAAAGTGAGACTCATTTTGGAACGAATGAAACTGACGGATCGGTTTATTCCGCTATAAAAACTTTTATTTTACCTTTCGGAATAATAGGAAACGTAAAAATAATTATGAAAAAAAATTCGGAGTATGTAATTTATTTTTTTTTCGTTCCGAGGGACGGTAGTACAGTATAATGATTCCGTTTGGCTCGGCCCCTGTATCGTACAGCGAGGATATTTCGGATCGGATAGCACATTATGGCACATTATAGCACATGTTCTGCTATCTAAGGGTAAAACGTCAACTTTGAGGGTTCTAACACCCACCATTCGATTCGCCGTACCTTTTTACCTACTAGATTCCGGTAGAAGCCGAAGTTTACATTTTAAAGTTATTTAATCGGTGTTGAAAATGCTCTAAATGCTGAGTAGATACCTCTATGGAGGTCCTTCTCCAGCAAGTGATCTACGAAGTAGGACGGCTACTGCTCAAAATTCGGATTTTCAAACGTCAATAACACGATGAAATAATCACTTGGATTCGCTAATCCGACCCCTAGTAGGTAAAATGGCACGGCGAATCGAATGGTGGGTGTTAGAACCCTCAAAGTTGACGTGTTACCCTTAGATAGCAAAACATGTGCTATAATGTGCTATAATGTGCTATCCGATCCGAAATATCCTCGCTGTACGATATATCTTCCGAGTGAGCTCTCTGCTCCCGACTAGAGTTGCGACTATCGAATGAGATAAAGCGATCAGGCTGGCCGAGAGAGCAGAGAGAAGAGTGAAGAGAATGAGATGTGGAGAGGATGGAAATGTATTGGATAGGTGCACTCTGCCCCCCGACCTGAACTCACATCGAGTCCGCGTGCTTCTCTCCTGGTTTGTGCGGTCGAACCGAACGGACAGACATCTTGGCATCTCTGGGCACGCATTGGAAGCACTTGCAAGTTGGCTACAATGGGGAGCATCTTCAGACCGCCGAGCAACCATTTCACCCCACATTATTCACCCCAAAAACACCTTGTGAAATATTCTCCACAGAATTTCACCAGCGGCCTAGTGATTTGTACATTTCTGGTGAATCCCTCTCTACGATTCTCCCACTACAGAATAGCAAGCCATAGGCCCTCCATTATCAATTGATCGTCAAACATCGGAAATAGAGTTGGCTTCCCGTATACGTATACGGGTATAAACGGGAATTGCGTCTAATTATTCTTGGTCTTAGTCTATATTCGACGAATAGTTGCCGGGATAGGCAAACGAAGCAATAATGGAATTATATCCACCAAAACAGCAGAACTTCCGGAAAAATTGGAAGAATGAGATGAGAGGCGAGGATTTTTCCCGTTCTTGTCATATAAAACGGTTCTTGTCGTATAAAACGGGTCATTAGAATTCGAGATGAACCAATAACCAGATACACGGTTATTTCATTCTTTACTCATGCCGTGCGGGGCCAAACGGCATACGCGAAGCCAACTCTAATCGGAAAGACCCAAATAGAATGAATGTGCTAATCTGCAGTTCAAAGTTCAAACTTACGGACGACGTCCTTACCTGGGACGATTTAGCTGCAAAATTCCAATTAGAGGAAGCTAATTAGAGGAAACTTATTCAGCTCATTATACACATATACTTACAATTAGAAGAAATTCCCGTGTCCCCTTGGCCCTCGTCTCATCGAAACCGTCCCTTACCCTTTCTCCTCTGGGACGACTTTGATCGCTTGCGAGAGGACTTCTTCTTCGAAGATTTATCCCCCTAAATTGACAGTTCGAAAATAGTGGATAGTGGTAGATAC
The DNA here is from genome assembly GCA_900490955.1 of Micoletzkya japonica. Lineage (NCBI taxonomy): Eukaryota > Metazoa > Nematoda > Chromadorea > Rhabditida > Diplogasteridae > Micoletzkya > Micoletzkya japonica. The sequence goes on along the minus strand of LS873453.1, from coordinate 187,492 downwards.
TTTGCAAGAGACTATCCGTTATTTTGAAACTAGATAGCGATAAGATTTTCAACGTCTCACATTATCTACATTTTCATTAGATTACATCATCTAGTTTGCCATAAGAATGGCTGATTGCTCTAGTAGACCCTACCTTCTTCGACTTTCCCGATTTCTTCAAGAATTTCTTGAATTTGGCTCGAAGATCCGACGACTTCGCTTTCTTCTTTGACTTGAACGACCTGTCGGTCGGTGACTGAATAATATTATAATATTGTCACGATATTGGTGAAGCATAAAAATTGAGATTTGCCAAATTTTCCATGTCAGAAGTTCATTCATTTTTCAAGGTACGGTCGTCCGGCTGTGCCGGGGGTATACTGTAGGGATGGCAGAAAGGGAAGTATCCATAATCTGCTGTTTCCTTCTCTTCATTCCTTCTTACTATTTCGCCTGATTTGTGCACTAGGTTTGCCCTTTTCCCTGGCATTTTACCCTCACTAGTATACTGTAATCTCCATCTGCGACAATACCTGTTCTGGAGGAAAAATGGTCCGTCAGAGAGAGAGAACTCATTCTTACTAGTGTGGATGAAATACACTGAGCGAAAATATACCTAGTATATACTGAGCAGATAAATATGCAAGGAATATGTTTGCTTCGCCGCAAAATATATACCAACTGGTTGGTCTTATTTCGAAGCGAACGGAAATATACCAACAGGTTGGTATATTTTCGTGGCGTCTGCACTGGTCTATTTTGGAAGCAGTGTGAGTGAGGGACTCTCACGAGGAATGTTAGCATACGGTAAACTATTTTGGTCAACCTGACCTGTCAGTGCGTCCTCGCATCAGTTGTGTCCTCTCCGTTCGCTCTCTCGTGTTCTCTTTCTAAGTGTTTGTTGTTGTTTTTTTAAATTCTTTTCGTTTCAGAGATGACAGTGTAAAAGATAGGAGGAATATGCGCGAACACTCATGAACAGTCAGAATTATATCCTATGTGGAAAGAATCTGATGACCGATGGAACTTGGAAGATTAATGTGAGTTGAAATAGTTTCCTTTTTCAGATGCTTACTTTTTAATACACTCCAGACATTCTACAGGCATTCTACGGAGTCGCGATTACGATTTAAATATAAAGAGCCGAATTATTTGGAGAACATGTAGTACGCTGTAAGTTTTTTCTTCTTTTTAGGCGCTATTAAAGGGAGGAAGCAGCCTCTAACCAAAAGTTATAAAATTCGATGAAAATTCTTCTAAGGTTTCAAAATGTGAGAAAAAAACATAGTGACAATAAAAAAATTGAAGAAAAAACTCGAAAATCGCATGTTTTATTTTTTCGTTCCGGGCTTCCGTCGTTAAGAGGAATGTCGCTTTTGGCTTAATTCCTTTCGCTAAACACAGTAACGTCGTCGTTGGACGAAATTTCAAAAA
>LS873453.1:163011-184406 GCA_900490955.1 Micoletzkya japonica | reverse complement strand
TGAAATGCAAGATAAAGTAAAGTTCTTGTGAATGCAGTGCAAGAAAGGAAGGAAGGAAGGGAAGGCAAAGGGACTGCTTGATGGGGAGGGCCGGCCGGGAAGGACAGCATTGGTATATTTTCGTTGATCTGTCGTTGGTATATTTTCGCGAGCGAGAGGCGAGAAGGGGGGGGGTGCCGTTGGTATATTTGTATACCAAATAGTTGGTATATTTTCGCTCAGTGTAGGATCCGGGAAACGGGAGAGAGTCGGGAGTGATGCTCTCCCGACATTCATTCTTCGCGAAAGTCGGGAGACCGGGATGGCCCGACTTACCCGGAGCGAGATATTCCACTCCGGTCAATTGCCGTATAAGCGCATTTTATATATGGGTAAGTTAAGCTTTCTCCCCGGACTCTTCTATGGGGAACCACGACTGGAGACCTATCAACCAACACTTTTTTGTTACTTAGGTGATCATAGAATAGGGATGGCCCGACTTGGACGAAAGGAATGCGTTTGTCCCGACCCTTCGTCCGTCTCCCGATTTCATACACACTAATTCTTACTGTGTGCGGCTGGTGGGGAATCGGAATGAAATAACTGGAGAACCACATTTTCCTCGCTCATCATTACCTTGTCGGAGGATTTGAGCTTTCGCCTCAGGCTCAATGTACGCGACTTCTCAGAGCTCTTACTTAAAAACCAAAGTATTAGAAGGCCATATTTAAGCTTAAAAAAGTATATTTCGACCCACGTGGTTGACTTCTTCCGAGAAGAACGTTTTTTCAACGAGGAATCTGAAATGCGTATCATAGTTACCAACCGCTATATCCAGGTTTTAGAAAAGAATTCCGAGCAATAGATAATCTTTTCCGGAAAAAAAATCAAAGGTCAGACACACCCATTTCTATGAGACGACCGTCTGGGAAGAGCGAAGGGAAGAGAGAATGATCGAAGGAAAGGGGGATGCGAGGGGAAAGGGGAGGATAATGAATTTGTTGGGGAGGGAGAGGGAGAGAGTGTAGGGGAATGAAGAGACACAGAGAATGGAGACATGCAAAGTGAGGGTTAATGTGATTAGAGAAAGATCGAGGAAAATGCAGATTCCGAAGCCAAAAAAAAGAATCGAAAAGGCTTGAGTATCTTTCATAGCATTCCGCCCGGTGAAGAATGCGAAATGAACTCTATTTTTAAATTTTCTCAAGAGTGCATGAACCAATTTACACCAAATTATCGGAGCTTGTTGAGTTCATAGAGGTGAACCTAAGTTTATAAATTCATAGGTATAAGATTACTGGCTCTCGCCTACAGGATCGGATCCTATGCGCGAACACAGCCATTCGCTATTATGACGTTTGGAATGCTGTGTTTTGTACTGTTCTTTGATGGGTAAAACAATGGGTAGCGGTGTTCCCCAAGGTTCTGTCCTAGGCCCCTTGCTGTTCATTTTGTATACTGCTGAACTACTGCAACTTGTTCCCCTTTTCGAATCCACATACAATTAATTAACAATAAGCTTCATTTCTACGCTTGCTATACGCAAAGGAGAAAAATATGACACAATGATAACCTCTAACGGATCTGTTTTTTGCAATAAGGAGATCTCAAGCTACTGGAAATGGAAGACTCGTTAACAATTGAATGCAAGTGTGAGAAACACGTCAGATTTATGTACCGGATAATTGTGGGAACTAAGGTCTATTATCCATCTCAAACAACATGATGCTGCTCGATTATATCGAAATCATCGTCACGCTTCGGCGTCGAGAACGACACATCTGCAATGAAGAGAAAATGAGCAGCGACAGGGTAATCTACACTGAGCGAAATTACCCCAGCTTTACGCCTTATGGGGTAAATGTTACACCGACTGGCTGGGGTAAATTTGAAATTACACCAGCCATCTGGGGTAATTTCAAATTTACCCCAGCCAGTCGGTGTAAAATTTACCCCATAAGGCGTAAAGCTGGGGTAATTTCGCTCAGTGTATTCGCATTCCTTCTCTTCTATGCCCTAGTGTGCATCGAGCAGGAATACAATTATTGGTGGAGCTTTTTCCGTCAATAACCTCTTTCTCAAAAGAGGTCTTAAACATGCAAACGATCGACACGTACACCGGGGACGGTCGACAGAAGTGGGTTCCTGCAACTGGAGCAGGTGCAGCGAGGAGTCGGTCGACCTGCAAGCTAGGGTTCTCTTTCTGACGCCTTTTTCACGGTTACGTTTCACTTTTCGACCTCTGTAGGCATCCTCTGGTATTTATGGAAGCGTGAAACATAACCAAGAAAAAGCGTCGGAAAGGGAAACCCTACTGCAAGCTACGGTTGAGCTGAAGATAGTCACTAATTGCAGAAATATCATATCACTTGATAGAGTCTTTGTACTTTGTACTACAGGTTAAGTTTTCAGAGAACGTGAAAATAATGTTTTGTGGGTAACCTCCGAGAGCTCGTTCGCTTCGGCGTTTCCTCCTGCTTCTCGATAGATTGCGAATAGCCCGCCAGCTCCACCGGGATGTTCGCGCCACTAAAATGTATGAAATGAGATTTTAATGAGATTTTGTTTAAAATTTAAAACGATTTTTCTATTAATCGATTCAAAATATAAATACCCTTCGAGGTCGATATTTGCGTGCCGTGACTTCCTCCTGACACTCCTCCACATCCCGAATCCGGAGCGAACCGATCCCTTTCTGGAGTGTTCCTGCAGAAGATGTGAATTATAGGTATCTTTTTATAAATACGAAGAGGCTCTTGATGGCTGGTGGACAGAATATATGAATACCTTTGTGAGCGGTGCACTTGGACTCTTACTGACGCGCGAGGTGAACGTTGCACCTAAAGATGTAAAGTATAACTTTTTTATTTCAATGCGGAGCATGGAATGGCACTCGATTACAGGATATTGGAATAATACAGAATCTCTCCGGAGGAGTCGTCAAGCGTATTAGAGAAGTCACCACTTTTGGTTATTTTTACATAGCTCACCGTTCTCATCGTCCTCCTCTCCCTCGGGAATCGTCACATCTCGTTCCCTCGTGCCGAGTGATCGACCCGTACCCCGACCGTGAGACGACGATCTACAGCGCTTAGCAGTTATAGTGGAATAAAAAAAGATCCGTCACTTTATCATGCCGAATATCAGGCGAGAGAGTGTGCAAAAGTGAGAGAATTAGACTTACTTTGGAATGAAAGTAATGGGCGGACCGATTTATTCTACTCTATCATACATTAGATGCTTCATCTCAAAGCACAACGTTGCTGAATCGTCACACTGGTATACAAACAGGGCGCTTCTTCTCTCGCATGTGTAGGGGGGAACAAAAAGGCTTTGCTGGCTTGAAAAGGCCAACCTCCGATCGAGGGGTCTCGACGGGGCGATGGCCTTGTTCTTCTGCGGTCCCGTGCTGGACGAAGCGTCCGAGTGCGGATCCCCGCCCATCGTTGGGGTGTACGACCGGGTCATTTCTGCAATTTTCACTCTTTGCCATAATGCTAGAGCTTATGCTAGTGTTGAACTTTCTTCAGGCACCCTCGCATGATTAGAGTAAGTCAAGCGCACTCATCGTATACGCCTTTTAAATTATGATTCACAGGTGCAGACAGACACCCATCCTAACGTCCTATCGGACAACCATGTGTGCTCTTTTGTTAACGTGCCATGCTCATGAGAAGGTGGTAGTTTGACTATGGCTTCACCCACCGATTGGCTTGGAAGCGAGTTCCTCCTTCAGTTGTGCAAGCTCGACGGAGCAACGGTTGAGCAGAACGGAGACCGGCAGGGTGTTCGGGGCAGCCTGCATAGTATTATGAGAAGCCTTCGTTATATTTCTTGAAGATCCAAAATCAATTATCGCAAGCTAACGCGATCCTCATACATCGAAGGCGTTATAGTGGAATAAAAAGATCCGCCGGAAAATCATTCCGAATATAAGACGAGCGAATGTGCGCAAAAGTGAGAGAATTAGACTCATTTTGGAACGAAAGAAACTGACGGATCGGTTTATTATACCTTGTACATGCGCTCGGAGACGTCCGCCTGCCACAGTGCATCCTGCTCGCTAGCAGGCTTCTGCTTCAACTGAAAAAGAGTGAAACTCGAGACTCGACGAGTCGAATTCCGATGGCGATCGCATAATTTCTAGTTTACTAAAATAAATAAACAGATAAATAAATGTATGCTGACCCGTCCTTGAATGACGGGCAGGATGAGCAGAGCGACGGGCATGTTGCAAGTGAGGAGGAAGTCGATGAAGGCGCCGAGCGAGGACGAGGTTACTGTGGACTGCCGACGACTCAGCAGCTCCTGTATTTATCATCTACGTTGGGGAGATTCAAAATACATATCGGTGCCACTCATGCTCAAGCACGTCAAGAATGGTAAGGAAAAAAAAGTATATATACCTTGACCAGTTTCGCGACTTTCGGCCAGATCGGGGTCAGTAATCGGTCGAAGGAGAGCATCATCACTTTGAGTGCTGTAATTTGGTAAGCATTAGAGTTGTCAGCGCTGAATTAAGTTACCCAGGTAGATGCATTGTACGATCGAGTCGCGGACGATTCGATGAGTGGATACCGTAGCAGAGTGCCCACGGTCCGTCACCGAGACTGAGCCTTGACGGCCGGAAAGATCTAAATAAATAAAAAATGCCACTCATGATCTACCTATAATGCTACTTGTACTTGTCTAGCTATATGACAAATAATGACAGTACAGTTCACCTTGTGCCCGTCCCATGAACGAGGTAGCCAGTGTGGAAGTACTCATAATCGGCGCTACCGACGGCTTTCCGACCGATGGACAGACCTCAATTCGCATTTCTTATAAATTATTTTACTTCCGGTATTATTAGTCTTGAATGATGGCTTGAGGTTCTTACGGCATTCGTCATGAGATTGAGCACGAAGAGCAGGTCCTTTCCTTGTATGATCGCAGTGTCGGTGCCTACAAATCAGAGAATATCAGAGTCACGCGAATGAAGTCTTGCCGAAGTGTGTTAGTTACCGTGTTAGGGAACGGGAGGTTATGTGGGGGGAAGCGGGTGAAAAGCCACTAAGTGTCTCCAATGTTATCCGAGAAATAGTATCACACGATCGGTTCGAAATATGTGTAGGGTTGAATCACACGTGAGATCTAGCTTTGTGCAGCACCATCGATTAAAACACTGTGAAGCGAAGAGCTACCTACATTTTTTCAAACTTACTTCCGGGCAGTTTCGGAATATTTCGTTCTGGAACTAAAATACGAGATCACCGCTTTGCTACTTGTAAGAACGTGTTATTGTTCGGATTAGTAACGCTCCTGAGGACGATGATGCTTGAAAGGTCTTACTCTGCAAGTATCGCCTATCGTATTCTGTCCTTACCTTTCGTCGTCTGCGCGGTTCTGAGAAAGAGTGGAATGAGCACGTGGCAGAGCACTGATTCGAGTCGTTCGGCCGATGATCCCATTCCGTCGATGGAACACACGTATTCGAGGGAGAAGGCGAACTGAATGTTATGGTTAGCTGAATGATCAATCACGCTGACTGAGAGGTGTCGTGAAATGTGGATAGGGACAACATGCATTTTTTTCTATATGTGAAAAAGGTGAAGCTTAGCCGTCAAACAGACGAGAATAGAATGATCTATTCTAAATGAGCGAATGAAGAGAGAGATTGCCCAACCTGTCCCAGGGCCTGCATCAGAACACTCGTGATCTTGAGTGTCGCATTGCAGAAAGTGGTCGGAGGAATGGCAGGGTGCAGTACGGTAGTGGGATAGAGGGCGGTCGAGGTTGCGCCTCAAAGCGATTATTGTACCAGGGCTAAAGACGTAATGCCCTTGAAACTTGCCATCGTCATAGCACGGATCTCCGGTGCAGATGCGAAGGCAGACCTGGGCGACGGACTGAAAACGGGTTTTTTCTTATCGGTTTAACGATTAATAATAATAATATGATTGACATCAACGTAAATTAAACTAAAAATATAGACAAAAGAATCGAGGTACCGTACCTTGAGTGGATGGAGATGGGCAACGTACGGGTAGATGGCCAGGGTATCGCAGATGCCCTTCAGCCAATTCGACAACGCAGTCCAGTTGGCCCTCCTCCTGCAGTTAGGTCTTACATGATAATGGAGATATTATTTTACGAAATTGAGAATATAATACGCCTTTTGCATAATTGCATTATTCATTGTTTTGCTAAGCAATAAATATATTTTTATATAAATATACATTATAATGCATGCGCCGCACTCCTCTCCTCTTCCACTCAAATCAGGTCTCACCGTGTACTCTGCCGCTTGGCCACCTTCGTGATCGTCTTGTCCAGTCTCTTCAGGATGATGGTCAGCGCCGGCCGATTGCTCTCCACGGACCAGTCCGTCCCGGGGAGGATGACGGTGAAGTACCTGCGACGGATTACGCATCCAAGCCATTTCTGCGACTTCCCCAACTCATAAGGAGCCTCTGCCATCTCGTACCACCGAGAATATATAATACTTCAAAGTTCCTACTTGTGAAGTCCCTGACAGCTCAGCGTGCACAGGTCGTAGGGGGCCACTTTGAGCAGAGCGAGCGCGATCTCCGACAGTTTGATGTAGCATTTGTGGTCGAGAATATCCGGGATTCGAGCGTGTTCCGAAGTTGGAGACAGCTTCGTGAGCTCCTTCAGCCTGAAGAGGGGAATTGTGATTCTTATAATTAACACAGCCATTTCCTAATGTTATGATTAAATGTTGCTGGTAATGATTGCGGCAATACTCTAACCGAGGAGTTGCTCCTTCCATGAACGTGGAGGCCAGTTGCAGAAGAGTGTCTCGTGGCCTTCTTGAAATGCGAATTATTGTTATGTTGTTACTCTTTTCAAGAATGTACTCCATTCAGTCGTTTCCTAAAGCTTGCCTGAACATGTCCTTCTGCTGCTCCTCGGCTCCCGCAGACGAATCCCAGGCCATGGCCGTTGACTTCTTCTCCTTCCTCAACATAAACGATTTCATCCCCGTTCAGAATAAGAGAGTAAGGTGTTTCTTACACGTACGATTGCAACCTACATCTAGCTATGAGACAGAACTTTGCTTTTTAACATCTCACAGATGGAAGGGTTTCGTGTTCTCGTCGTCCTGTATGGTGGGCGGGTCGAAGAACTGCGGTGACTCGGCGATGAAGCTCTTGCCCCGCTCGGAGACCGTGTTGACCAGATCGAAGGCGCGTTGAGGCCCTCTGCATGGGAATGATGCTACTAGACGGAAAGTAGCGAAAGGGTTCGTCACACTATTCTTGCACACGCGAAGGTGTAATTAGGCTGGCGGCATTACACTCAGCGAAATTTCCCTAGCCGGCTAGGGAATATTTCTCCATGGTGTGACCCTGGGGAATATTTCCCCAGCCGGCTGGGGAAATTTCGCCCTCCCCCTACTGAATTTTTGGGGAAAATATTCCCCAAGGTCGCGCCGTTGGGATATTTCGCTCTGTGTACCTGGCGAGAGACTCGCAGCTCATGATGAGGGCCTTCATCTCCACGCACAGCGTCGAGTACTGCGCGATCTCGTGCTTGACGGCTGCCGCGTTGTTTCCTTTAAATTACATACATAGGCGGTAGTTGGGATATTGGAAGGCGAAATAGACTGGAAGCGTATAAACGTACGTACCACTGGCCGTAGTGTCCTCTTCGAGCGATCGAAGCGCGTGCGGGAGCAACGCGTGCATGACGAGCTGAAAGTCGCATTCGTACAGTTCTTGTCCATACTTGATGGCTTGCTTCGCCCTTCACAGGATAACAAGCTAGAGATAGGTACATAATTTCTCATGTATAAGTCTGTTGAAAGAATCGTGATTGTCCTTCTGCTTTATACAATACAATTTGCCACAAGAAGCTCACCAGCATATGGTGACTCCTCTTGCTATCCGGGGCGAAGGCGCACACACAAATGCACGAAGCGAGGCCGTCCTTGAGAATGCAGAAGGTGTTCGGGTCGTCCCGATAGCACAGGTCCAGCGCCTGTGAATGGCCTTATGATTATTTACTATAGATACTTGCTTTGCTACTACGATCAGTTTGTTGTTAGTACAGCATTCTATCATTCTATTAGATATGCTCTCAGAGAAATATAAAAACCTTGAGGGGCTTCGGATGAGGAACGAGTGCGAGGATGTCGAGCTTGTCCGTCTCGTCGGCCATGTTCTCCATGCTCTTGAGCAGAGCGAACCTCAACAGTTGAACGTTATTATCCGCTACGGTATTACAGTTTACAGTTTCGTGTGTTTTATCTGTGTGGGCATGGTTCACCATTTTATGTGACTGTTTTCACTTGTTGTTCATAACTTACCAGTACTTGGCCTTCACCCGAGTCGGATTGATCTCGAAGTCGTTGTCGTTGTTGTCCAGAATATTCGCGATTGAGCCGCACATCTGAAGAGCTGGTTCACATCGATATTTTCCTAATAATAGTTAAACATTTCCTAGTAGGTAGTTGAAATGTTTGTGATCCAATAAGAGGTGAATTATCTGGCCGATAATACCTGCAGCAGGAAGGGCTTCCGATGCAGGATATAGAACTGCCTGCACAGAAACTCGACAACTTCGCAGAAGACCTGAAAGTTTGTTTCGGTTGTAATCTTGAATATCTTAATAATTTTGCATTATTTAAAGTGATGTTTGAACAATTGGAAGAGCGAACCTTGTTGGTCTGCCGTTGGCTGTAGCATCGCAGGAGCGTCGGCATGATGAGGAAGAAGCCTTGCGACGCGAACAACGAGTTGAAGTGGATGACCATCGCGATGTACGTCGCGGCGCATATTCTGAACCGCCATCAGTGTATCACTCGGATACTTCGCTTCCGTTCTAACGGCTAATCGAGCAATTTCAACGGAAGACCATGATTACAGCAGTGTTCAATATTTTGAACGAGAGTGCAAAGCGGTATGAAGAGAGTGAAGACGAAGCAGGATTGACTGCACAAGACGGAACGTTTCGTCAAGAACCTTACCGCAGGATGAGCACGTCCTCGCAGTGCGTGATGATGATTCCGTTGATGACATTGATGAAGAGGTGCAGGTCCGCGAACATGAACGCATTCTCCATTCGCTCGAACATATCGGCCATCAGCTGCAATAGACATATATAGGTAATCGACTTTCTCCTCCCGCTCCATCAAAAGAGCTACTTATCACAAAATATAATTTGCAATAATTACCTTTGCCCACACGTATTTGTGCATCGAGTCCATCGCCTTCAGTTGGTCTCCCATGGCGCCGCTGTACATTCCTGAAAGATTTGAGCCTCATATTAAGGTCGATTGAACAACCAAATTAAAGCTATGCATGTAATAAATATGGTAGATAAAAAAATCCGTCAGAAAATCATTCCGAATACACGGCGGATAGAGCGTGCAAACGTGAGAGAATTAGGCTCATTTTGAAACGTACGAAACCGACGGATCGGTTTATTCCACTATACTTCTCGTACTGATATAAAAGGCTAACCGAAGCACGAATCGATCGCCTTGCGAGGGAATGCCGGTAGATGAGTGAGCTCTTCGTGAAGGAAGAAGATTCGTTGGGCGATCTGTTGTATATCTCAGGCTTCAGTTTACACAAGGATTATAGAATAGAAGAACTTAACATTTGCATGTATACCACTCCCAACTTACAACTTTCTCTGGAGAATACTTGAGTATGTTGAATGTGAAGAGCACTTTTCCCACTTCGGTGAGCTTGTGCGAGAAGGCGGCCTGGAAATAACTGGGTAAAGATAGGTTGCTACAGACGTATGGTCTCATTATAAGTAGTGATAGATGTGATCCGCGTGATAATAACCTCCTTCATTCGTTGTTGGGCTTCGGCTGCAGGTAGTTTGAGAAGGGTCAGCTGTGGGTAGAAGGAGCGGTGGAAGAAGTAGAAATCCCTGCAATAGTTTTCTACTGCTGGAACTTCACATTTTTTAATATCAAAATTTATGTATGATTGACGAAAATGTTCCGTCAGTCGTCTCATTCCTACTTCCATCTAGAGAGCGAAGCGGTATGAAGAGAGTGCAGACAAAGTAGGAATGAGCTTACTGACGGAACTTTTTCGTCACTAATAGTACTGGAATACGGCGCTACCTGACATAGGAAGACGGAGTATGTACAATGTTCGTCTTCGTATCCGCCAAGACATATTCATATTTCTCGTCGAGCGCATCATCTGTAATATACGATTTACATATGGCACTTTCCTTTACGTCGTCTAATCCATGTCTTCCCGGACTTATACATTTTCCGCAAATCCGGTCATTTACGGTCATACACCGTTATCGCAAACCGGTCATTTCCGCAAATCGGTCATTCACACGATAATGCTGGACCATTGAAAGTACTGGAACTCACCAATGTTGAAGAATTCGAGTGAATCGGAGAGGATCTGCATGAACTGCGTGTCCTCGTGCACGGGGAATTGCGAGGGAATGCCGCCGGAAGAGGAGTCGGGACCGTGGACGACCACCTTCTTGGCTGAGGGCACGTTGGCCGTCATCATCAGGGCTTGCTGAAATAATAATAATATAATAATATATTTATTGTACAAGAAATAATATAGGAAGAACAATTAGAAATGCGCAACGTTCTAGGTCTTTGGAGAGCCAGTATCATAAGCATTGTTGATCTTCTAACGCTAGATGAGGTCTCAATCATGTTTCAAGACTTCTCGTTACTTTCTCGTTTGTAGCTTTTTCGATCTCATTGTTAGTTTCAGTCTTATCGGTGCTATAATAATGCGGTCAGCATACGAACATCGCACTGCTCCTTCTTCAGCTTCTGCTTCACGTCCTTGAAGTAGACTCCGTGCACGTACGGTCCCACCAGCCACGCGAGCGAGAGGGCCATGCTCATTGCGTTCTGAAGCAGTACTTTGATTGAACACAGGATTTGCGTTGCGTTTGATATCTACAATATTTCTCCTCTATTATGTAAACCCACCTGCGAGCCCTCGCAAGTCGTCCGCACGTAGTGCATGACGAAGCCGAACTGAAAAAAAAAACAAGATTTATGAAATCTCGGTTATATTGATAGCAGTTATATTGATAGCGTACCAGTGCATTGAGTATGTAGTGCGCACAGGCGCTCGGCAGCGGCGTGAACTTGAGAATGAGCTTGCGAAGCAGCGACATGAGGTACTCCCATTGGGGTGTTGTGCGAAACTCCGAGGACATCTGAACACGTCCAATTTCGGGTTTTTTTTCAATCACTGCTCCATCTCAAAAACATCAGGTACTATAAACATAAACTGTACCTGATGTTCCCTGTTTGTCATCCGCTCGGAGAAGTGTCGCAGGAACATCGCCGGGTCCTCCACGATGCCCGTCCAAATCGCCTTCTTGGCCGTGTCGCCTACGGAGACGCCGTTGTCGTCGACCTTAAGATGCAATTTTCTTATCCTTTTTGTCAGTTTCGTATGTTTACTCAAGTGGAGTAAAAAAAATAAGGCAGCTGATCATTCTGAATATCAGGCGACAGAGTATGTGAGAGAACTAGACACATTTCGCAACGAAAGCAACTGACGCTCCGAGTTTTTCTACTATACCTGCGGGTCATCGAGCAGTTCAATGAGAGTAGGAACGAGAGCGAGAAGAGACGAGGGCATGAGGGCACTCGCGATCTGTGTCTGGTGTTGAGGCCGCACGGGGTGGCCCGTTTCGCCCTCTGCAAAATGGTATACCTTTTCTTTAGCTTTGCACTAGCTCCATACGCGAAACAGTTTGCGTGCTTTGATATCATCTCGCATTATATATGCTTCCTAGCCGGATTGAAGGTCACGTGCCAGGGAAAGTCGCTTAGTGCATAGACAAACCTTCGGGTTCGTGAGCGGTCGACGGTATGAAGGTCGGCTCTTGCCCTGCCTGGATGGACATCGCGACGGATCGCAGCGCGAATTGCTGGCTGAAAGGTTACGGTAACGGTAGAGCTAAGACCCGCTGGCTGTACAAGAGATATGCATTGTATCGTACCGTAGTTCGCACTGCCTCTCCTCCGCCTCCCTCACCGCCCTTCGGGCCATCTCCTGCTTCTGCTTTCTTCTTGTTCGTGTCATCGTCATGATCGTTTGCGACTGCAAATAGATAAAGAATAGATATTATCGCCATTTCCGGTGCATAGGGCATTGGCGAGGCTCCAACTGCTCCCAATATATCAAAGTGTTCACCGTTTGCTGCTCCTCTTCCTTCAAGCTGAGCTCCTCAACCTTGGTCTTTGATTGAACCATCCAGGGAGGATCGATTACAGGAGCCTAGAAACTCGATGATTACGGTAAAATGCAAACATTTTCTTACATGCACAACGCCAATGGCTTGAGAAGAGGGAGTGGTGAAGTCGATATTAGGGGGAGATACCTAAACACGCGAAACTCTTTGATATTATTAAAAGTTTCATCTCTGTACAGACTACCCATCTGCACTGAACATAGATGATTACGTTAAAATGTAAACATTACCTTGAACACGAACTGCGCTCCCTCCTCCATCTTCAACCACGGATGGCAACGACTTCTCCACAGAATGGTGAACCTGCGGATGAGAATTGAACCTCCCTCTAGAACTTCTCAAGCCAAAGATCTAGTACTGACCACGCTACAAAGCGCATAACAGTTGTCGTTATTGTAGAATGCCTCAATACCTCTGAATGGCCGCACTCCGCTCGGTCGGACTCTTCGACTCGAGAGCGGCCCTCGCGATGCCCACCGCCTCGTCCGCCCTTCGCACGCACGCCACGATGAACATACTCGCTGCAAGGACACGTTCAAGCCTTACTTAGAGGTCGCAAAGTTCCTCAACTAGTGCATCAGAAGTCCCGGGAAACATCCATTTCATCAAATCGGTCTTTTCATCCACAAAAATCGCATGCTAATAAAGGTAGATGAAATGACCGATTTGATGAAATGATGGTTAACTGAAGTCGCAACATATAACCTGATGTAACGGCGACGTGCTGGTCGGGATCCAGTAGCATTTCCCAGCTGACCCGGATGACTCTGTAATTAAAGGGCCCCTCTGGGCACTTTTTAACCCCCCTGGTTTCTTCCTCTCATCTGAAAGAGCAATGTCGAAAACCTACAATCCTACATTTGCATCTTTTTCGCCATTCCCCGCTGTTTAGATTAGGCGAGAAGTTGTATGCAAAGTTACATTGCTCTTCAGGGATCGCGCGAATACGAATGTCATTTCGCGAATACTGTAGCGCCCTTTAATACTATCCATGAGCCCCTTTCATTCGAAAAGACTATTCGCTCTGCAGCATTGAACTGCGGGTATTACACCGTACAGTACAGCTGAATACTACTGAATTGAGTACCTGGAGTACTCGTCCGGCCCGAGAAGAAGCGCGGCCTTGAGAACGCATGAGAGGGGAGAGTGCACGAGGTTGAGGGACTGCAAGGGTTGTTCGTAGTGATCTAGGAAAACGCCATCGGAGCCTGTGCAAGTCTGAAAGATAGACACGGAAAACTCCAGCTGTATGCGTACCTGTGTAGCTAGGTAAGCGATCATCTCCGGATTCGTCTCCACTTCGTTGCCCGTCGCCTCTTCCTCATCCACCAGCTCCTTCTCCTGCAAGCACGCATTTGGCTACAGTATTCCGCAAGCCGGCGATCATTAAAATAACGAGGTTGTTAACGACGAGCAAGCATCTTGCTTACTTCTCGTTAATAACCCACGACACTCATCGTGAACTAACCATGCTCGTCTTCTTGCTCGTTGCATCCTCCTTGTCCTTAGTCGCTTCCTTCTCTGCAGCCTTCTCCGCAAGCATCTTCTCCATCAGCAGAGCCTGAGTAATGAAAATGAGGAGGGTCAGTAAACCCAAGAACCTTGATGGCAATGGAACTCGTCTCGCGATGGGTTCCGATGAGACCCGATTCCCTGCGTGGCAGGACAGAGGACTGTCGCGAATGCAGGGACTGCAATATATCTCTAGTATTTCAGTATCACTATATGTATCACTATACCAAGAGTCGCGAGGACGCTCACTTGACTAGGATGTCGCTACATACTCAAGGCTACAACATGGAAACACGATTTCATCATATTGGTCATTTCGCCAATCTGAATTAAGAATTAGACTGATGAAACGACCGATTTTATGAAATTGATGTTTTGGAAAATAACTTCTCGCGGTTCATAGCGACATCTTGGCTGGGCAAGCGCTCGCAAGCGACCGAAAAAGGCTAAATGTAAGTACGAGCACAGTGAAACAAGATAGTTAAATAGGCGTACGTCCGATTGTCCTAATAAAATGGTTTTAGTACCACTAAGCGAAAGAAAGTTTGTTTTTTTTGTTGTCGGCAGGAATGCTTGCGCTAAAAGAGGCCACAACTAACAGTTAGGAGTCGGAGAGAAACCTTGAAAATTTAGTAGGTAAAGTGTGTAATGCTGTCAAGGTATCTCTCAGAAGGAAGAAAATGGACGCATCTGTTTCAGGACAAAGTGAAAAAGCATACGGAATCTTTTAGCATTTCGATTTATCGACCTGGAACAGATGCGAGATAGTTAAAGGACACGACTAGGTCACGAGAGAACGAGTGTTTGGATACTTTAGAAGGACGAGTGGACGAGGACGAAGTCTGTAAGAGAAGGGAGTGATAGAGGGGGAAGAGGACGAGGGAACAGTGTGTGTGAGTGTGGCCACCCGAATGAGAACACACGCACACAAATTCATTAGTCTAACCGGCTACATTCCCCCAGGAATATCTTCCAATTGTTCACCCCCGTAAGTTTGCTTGTGTTTTTGAACGAACCGATAGAACAGAGTACCTATTGTGAAACATAAATGTGTTATCCAGTCAAACACTGTGTACTACCTCTTCAAACTCAAACTTGATCTCACACAGCGCTGGGAACTCTGAATTTTCTCTGACTCTCTAACCCTTCGGAGTGCGAGCTGCTCGTTGTTGTACTTATCCAGTAGCATCTTCCTCTTGTCCACCTTCTTCTCCTCTCTGTAATAGGCAATGCATATTTCGATCATAGTCGCCGTCTTATTTTCGTTTTCCAAGACACAATATACGTACTTCTTATTCTTGTAGACAGTATCGAGAGCAGAGTTGAGCCGGGACGTCTGCCGTTGTATCCTCGACAGGCACGTCTTCGTGCACTTTCCCTCGTGCGAACAGTTATGATCGAAGGAGTTGGCGAAGCGAATGAGCACCTGAAACACATGTATATGTACATTCTCTGAGTTTAAAAATAATACGCTAATTTTTAAGTTAATAACCTAACAAAAAGCCAAATCTAACCTTGATCCACGGCATGTTGTGCACCATAAACTCTTCCTCCTCGTCATGCGAGGACATCGGCCCGTTGAGGTTATTCGAGGCCGTGCGGGTTGACGTATGGCCTGACAGCGGACATTATGGTAGATTGAATAGTAAATCAGCGGTGTACGTAGACTGATAACGTTCTTACCGGATGCAATGTTGGAGGACACAGTTCGCGGCTCGTGAATTGATGACGGCTCCGACGTAACGGCAGAGGTTCTCTGCTCCTAGGTACAATAATTAGCTTTTGATATTATAGAACCAATAAAAGCTAACGATACTAGACTAAACATGACTCCATTTTCAAAGGCAAAAGTGATGCAATAGATATATAAGTTGCTTGCCATTTCGTGCTCCCGCGAAAACGTGGATGCCGGCATCACTGAAACGAACACTTCTCGTTAGACATATGCAGTTTTCCAACTCAACGTCTCAAACCATGCAAGAAGCAGACACTGTAAAACACGTGATAAGCCAGGATCAGGGCGGTGCGGGAGGACAGTGTCTCGTGCGGTATACGGTAGGTCGAAGGATGCGAGATGGGGGGGATGATGATGCAGGGCTCTCATCGGACGGAGACCGGACGTATAGCTACGGAAACAGTAGTCGTATACGTCCAGTCTAGAACCCGGCCCGCATTCCGGCTCTCTTGCCTTCGTGAATGAGGTCGGCGGCTGTCGCCTGCATGGCACTGCGCACGTTCCACGAGTAGGACATCTTCCGGGTGGCCGTCGTGTGCCGTCGCTGGAGGTTCAGCGGCTCTAGTTGAATGGCGCCTGTGGTGAGACAGAGAGTGGTGCTACTAACGGATAACCGCACAGTGTTCTGACAACAGTAAAAATGTTAGGGCGAACGAGATGTCGAAAAATAACCCTGATTTCGGTAGGAACTCTCGCACGGAAAATACCGTATCCTAAGCATTTTGGCTCGTTGGCTTAACATTTAGAACACTGTGATCGATTCGATTATAGGCAAAAGAACGGAAAAGAATGAAGAGAAAGAGAGCTGAAGAGCACGTAAATGACATCCGTTAGTCGCACTCAAGTGAGAAAGCGAGAGACGTGGACCACACCGATAGACACACACTGTTCGTTCAGTTAGTGTGTGAGTCACAGGTCTGTGGAAATGCTATCTGTTAGTGCTCTGCTGAAACTTAGTAGTTGTTAGAAGAGAGTGACCGTGCATAGTGTAGAATCTGTTAGGAGAAAGAAAAGACACAAGAGATGCCGGAAAGACAGAAACGATGAAGAAGATTGTCTGTGTTCACCTCCGTCCGATTCCGCGTCCTCGGCAACGTGCGGTTGCTTCGACTGCTTGCGCAGTCTGCAATTGGTACTGGTAATTATTGAACATTCATGTTTCTCTAAGCAATCATGATATTCTATGTTTATGGGACGAGGGACGTTTGAGCAAAGCTTTCTGGTAGATCACAGCCGTGTCATAGTCTTCCACATATGCATTAATATACTAACTTGAACGACGCATGTCTCCTCCTCCTACTATTCTCCAGGTTCTGTGGCTGGCCCATCGGCGATCCCCTCTTCAGCAGTCTCTGTCGCCCCTGGGCCAGTCTTCGGCCCGATCCTGAACATTCCACGATACGCGGATACACGATAAGGTGCGTCTACTCACGGCTATATAGTGAGAGAAGAGAGAGAATGGCTGTGGAGGAGATTGTGATAGGGTCATGGTTGGATTGGAAGGAAAGCACACGGGGAAAAAGGGAACACGTGAGGTGTAAGACGTTTAGTGAGCTACTCAAGTGCAAACGATTCTCAATTCATTCTAAGACTTTCAAGTAAGTAAGGATGGGCTCACGAAACGTCTTGGGATATCAAGCGCAAGCAGGAAGCCACACAAGCCCTAGAAGCTCTTACGCGGAGTTTTGTCTGCGGAAAACCGAACGAAAGGCTCGTCTGAAATCTGCCCGTAGACAAGGGGAAAGGGCAACACGGGGGGAAGGGGAACCGGCTGTGCATGAGGCTACACTGGGCGAAGATCTACCACAAACGTTTCCCGGAAGGTACAGCTGGAAAACGAAATCCCCCGTACAGGTCAGAGGAGGAATTAGTTCAACAAGCGCGCATTGCGGGAACACATTCGGAGACCTTCAATCGAGTGTAGGTAAATCGTTTCACATAAGCCATGCTGGGGCGATAAGCGTAGGCAGCAATGCAAAGCCATAAAATAGGTTTTCGGTGACTGCAAAACAAGTCGAAACAGGTTAGCAAGTGCGCGGAGCTACACGAATCAAGAGAAGAGAGCTAGGGAAACCACCATTGCACCAAATCGATCATTTCATCAACGTGGATGGATTAGTGTTGATGATGCGAAAGATTTGATGAGCTGGTGGTTTCTCTGGGGATATAGACCGGGACCTCCATCTCCTGCGAGACTTCGCGAGGAGCCGCCAGATTCGTTGTGCGAGGCGTTGGAGTAGCGATTGGAGAGGGGCGGATGGGCGGCGGGCGGGGCGCGTTGTTGGTCGTGCGTCGATTGGCGGCCCAGAAGCCGGATCGACAGCGACGGCGTCTGCGTACGGGCATACGCCGCCCGACGCGCATCTGAAGCTGATGGGTCACTGCAAGCGGGAACACGAGAAGGACAAGGAGGACGAGACGGCAGCAGGACTGTCGACACGCATAGGCATTAGATGCTGATGAGGAAAACGGTTGTTGAGGAATGCGTTCTGCCAGACTGACGGAACATTTCATCAGCACTAGACTGCACAGCTCTTACTCAAGCATTGAAACGAGAAGCGAAGGTCAAGTGTCGACAGCCCTACGTCAATGGATGGACATCATGGCATTCAGCGATGGTTGCAACACTTGGTTAGATGTGTGCGTGAATGACACGAATGCGATGATGATACTGCAGATGAGGGCATGCAAATCTCACGGGACTCGGCAAACAGCTCGGCGTTTTTTCAAGCGTATCGTGTTGGCATGTAAACTTTGTTTTTTTTAGTAAAGTAATGTAATTGGTGAAGATGTTATGAAAGACACGTTGAAATGGATTAAAGGGATATTGACCGGTGATCATACCTTCAGATAACAAACATAAAATAATTACATCGCTTTTGTAAAATGATCGCCGATCATCTGTTCAAGGAGAGAGGTATCATACATAGGATAGTGTAGGAAAGAATATAGTAGAATAGCAGAGTGAAAAGAAGTCTTACAATTAGTGTGATCTCTGAAATAGTACCTGTCGCCTCGAGGGGATCTTTCGAGCCCTGCGGGGAGTCTTCCTCAGCTGTCGATAGAGAGATGCGACGAGCTTGATCGGACACTGCCAAGGAACATGTTGCGCATATCAGGTAAGCGTTGTCTTGCACAATACAACCATCTATTTGAGGTTGTAGATATTCATAATTGCTGGATGCTGAAGAAGAAGGGCGTACGGTGCAGTCCGGATGGATTGACGTCGATGATGGACGAAATGCTACCACTCGGTTGGTTGACGTTGAAGTTGTTCGAGATGATGGACCATCGGCGGTGCGAGAGCAGCTTGTCCCATCCCGTTGGCACGGCTTGCTGCAAGAGGAGTAACGTAGAATCCGGTACCATATGCTAAATCTTCGGCGAAGTGCGGATCGTTATCCGATGTATGACGAAGATGTGAGGGTCTAGACATGCAATATCTAAGTACTACCTTCGCATTTCCCTTTGCTCTCGGTATGGCTCGGAACGTTTCCCGTAAGAAAGCTGTGATTTCGAGTAGTAGCTGGCACGCGACGAGTTGTAGTCCGATGGGACACTCTGTTCCCGATTCGTTCACTATCCCTGAAAGTTGTACGAATATGCTTGCTCAGCCTGCTCAATGTACCTATAGGGAATGTTTTCACTACAGTATCTTGTCATTATCAATCGATCATTAAAATATCCTAATGCCTTTGAAATGTTGATCGGAAGGCAATAGACCTTCGTCGAAGAAGTCCTCCAGTACATCGTACATGCGATGCTCTCCCTCGTTGTCGTCTTTCTCTCTCGCATCCAATAACCGCGCCAGTTGATCGCCCAACTTAAAATTTAGTTTTTTTTTTAAATGAATTACATCGTGTTAGCACTACCTTCATTCCATCGATACCCCTTTTTGATAAATACTAATAATACGATTCGTTCAATGCTAGGAAGGGTGCTTTTTTATCACAAATTCCTGATTCTACAAATTCTTCGAAGAACAAGCTAGTCATTTCAAGCTCGTTCTGAAAATCCCAAATAACATGTTTTCCATTCTCGAGAGAGGGACGTAAGTACCTATTTTCAGATCTCCGATTCTAGATACTGTAACTGCGCCTCTAATTTCAAGACACCTCCTGTCAGCCAGGTCCACTAGATATTTCAATAATTTGCTTCGCGCCTTGTCTTACTAGTCATTTTTAGCAGAAGAAGAGATGCGGAAAGCTTATTGTTCGAGTGCATGTTGCGACAACTTGGGGAGAGATTTAAGCAAGTCAATCAGGAATAAATACCTGGAGTGCCCAGTGGTAGAAGAAGCGTCCGGCCGCTCTCTGCAGCGAGTGCATTCGTCGCGTGGCTGATGGTGTGCCTCGGTTGGCAAGAGCACCAGCACCTGATTATGAGAGGGCACTCGAAGGACGTCAGGTGCTCCAAGGTAAGCGTGTACTGACTATAATTCTCCTCGAAATTCTGTGGCCAGTCAAGTATTTCTATGTATTTAAATTGCAGCCCGGCCCAGCGACCAAATTTCCAAATTTTTATGGTGGCTGGAGTTCAGATTGACTAACGGTACATCTGATGGACGACGGCCACCTACCGACGAGACTGAGCGTTCTCGAGTGCGTGCACCGTATCCACTCGGGCCAGTCGCCCCTGTTGCATCGGTTGACGAAGTGCGCGCACTCCATGAGAAGAGCGGCGCGCGAGAGGACCGGCGATTTCTGCAATTTCATCATCAGAAGAACCATACGCGTTCCACAGAGAAGGATAGCACAGAACAATTGGAGGCGAATAGAGGGAAAGGAAGGTCTTACTAGGTGCAGCAGCGCAGCCACAAGGGGAGCATCTGGGAAGAGGCCGGGCTTCGACGTTTCGAGAAGAAAGGCGAATCTGGACATGGAAATAATTTGTGAAGTTTAAAAAATCTAGTAAGCTGCAATTGATTTCAATTCCAATTTACCTCCTCGTTCCCTCGAAAACTTGCTGTACATTCAGCAGTTTGGGCGGCGGCACCAGCGCGCCCCAGAGAACAACGCAGCCACGGTCTAAATAAGCTCATAACAAAACGCTGTCGCACAGCGGATTGTTAATCGACAGTTCGACATTTTGTTATTATGCAAGCTAGAACTAACTGTCAAAGCTCCGCTTCTTCCCGAAGGCGCTATTGAGCGGCTCCTTTGGCTCACAGAAGGAATCCTGAAGTATTCAAGATGTTTCTGGGAAAGATTTCCTTTCTATATTTGCATGCACCTTCTCCTTTCGTTAAACTAATAAAGCCATAGTTGTCCGTAGTTTATTAATTTTTCCTTACGGGCCTTGTACCGTTTGCTCATTTAATATTCACCGGGTTCAAAAAGATCGACTTTCTCTCTCAGAAAGCAAAATGAATGTCAGAAGACCAGTACGGTTCGCACGACCTATCACAGAACTTTCCAAAAATCAAAGCTACATGTATGCCTGGATGTTGTTGAAGCTGACTTTCCCACACCAACGCCCTACCTAATCTGTCTCACCCTACGATACTCTCCAAGTGTCAACTTGAAGAGGGCCTTTGGACCCATTCCTATTCTCAGTGGAGACACTCCGACGCTGCTCAGGAACTCACATTGTCATCACCCATCTCCGCATCCGATCCATCGTCATCGTTGTCCGAATCATGATCCGCTCGAACCTTGAGCAAGTTGAAGGCTGCAACGTCCCACTTCGTATTATACTTATTTTAAGATAAAATGTAGTATGATACGTATCTCGTAACTTTTCATCACCAAATAAATGAAATCTGCATGAAATACTCTTTCTGAAGTCGCTCTTCCTGCCAATCAATTCTGCGTGTTCCATTTCCATTTACGAACTAAGCACTTCACAGCCATGTACTCGAGTGACATTGCCCGTGCGTCTCCAAGTTCCCCTAACTCAGCCTAGTCTGTCTCCCCTTTCTTCTCATTAAACATCTATTCCTGCCCTT
>LS873453.1:150042-162911 GCA_900490955.1 Micoletzkya japonica | reverse complement strand
CCATACATCTTACAGCTTTCCAACGAGCGCAGAGAATTGGCGGGTAAAGGAGGCATTGAACGGAGAACTATTAGCGTCTCTGGGACGCGGATACCTGGTACGTTACTCTTTAAGGCCTATAAATTTTCAAAGCGCTAAACAGATGAATGGAAAATCTGACGATTTTGATGGCACAGCATTCCTAGAGGTCGATTAGCGAATATTACAGGTTTCACGGGAGTTCTCCTCAAAAACGGAACGATTTAATACTTTTGATTGAAATAACAAACTATTCCCACTGATCACGCTGTCCAATTGACTTCTCACGTGTTACTATGGCAGGCATTAATAGAATCGCAAGAAAATTTGAGCCGGTGAGGTAGATCAGCGCACGTATTTGCATAGACAGTTCGCAATCGTTTGCGTACTTTTTGTCAACTTTCGTGGAACTTGTATTAGCGGTTTTCGCTGTGATCTATCGTAACTGTGGGCATAACAATGAGCCAAAATTCACCAATTTAAAAACTTAAGCTCCTCATCAGCAGTCCAAAGCGCTGCCAAAATTTGGAGAAGATTCGTTTAGCCGAAGTGGAGTAAAATCAAAATTAGTTGCCAATTCGCTATTAGACACTTCGCCTTTCGGTCAGAATGCTGTGATCGAGATTGTGGTAAACTATAACTAAAATTAAATGCAGTAGAGCAATCCATAAAACAATCCTATTCAATGGATAACTTTGCGAGCTAATTGCGATAGGCTAGATAAAATTTCTGTGCAAATCTGTGAACTTAAGCCTGAACCGAGCTTGCCTCGGGGTGCGCGATCTGGAGATGCATTCAATCTAGAAGACTTCCGTTGGAGGGTTCGAACTATGGGATAAGTAGGCAGAACTACACTCTTGTCACGATCTTTTCCTAATATCGCATCTAACGAAAGTTCTCTAAGTTTTGTGATGTAATTATTCCCAGTCGTACGGTGTAATCGGTGGCAGTACCAAACTTCTATGAAGATGAACCTTTTCCCGCAATGCCGCAACGGTTGTGAATAATTAATTACCAGTAAGCTTCTAAGTGTCAATGATAAAGCACGTTGCTTTGTTATGCGTCGTTGCACTACTGCACGGCTATTGTTCTGCCGTCCCATTCTTCTTCAAACACAGCAGCAACCCTAAGCAAAGAGTTTGAGACATATCGTTAGCATAGCTCGAAAAAGTGTGTATTCTCGCTGAATGTGACAGACTGTTTTCGTCCATCTCATTTCCCCTTCTCTATTCTCATTTCACGTCGTATCCTTACTCAACACGGTCCACTGCAAACCGTACAGGAAATGAGAAGAAGACGCGGCACTCACGCTGCTGCCAAACAAACCCCGTCGCTAATAGATTCGCTAAGGAGATGCTGGCTGGCTGACTAGCTTACGAAGAGGAAAAGTCCTAGTTAATATCTAACTTAGTAAAAAAATGTCCACATCAAACTACTGTTATTCTCTTCTCACTACGAACGCAATATCCCTACAAATATAAATCGCGTTGTTATCACAGTTCATACCAAAATGTAGCTTGGGTGCACTCTTCTTCTTTGTAGTCATGCCTTGGCTGAGTTCCTCCGCGATGGCATGCTTGCTCTAAATATAGATTCGGATGAAAAAATTGACCTAATGTTGATCGTTGAGCTCCGCTTATACGGGGCTGATATGCAGTGACGGGGTTGATTCGATTACCATTAGACAGGTGTAAGCATCAAAGCAATTACTGTCTGTGAGCGGTGTCAAGCCTTACGTAGTGCTCGACACCCTGCCTTTCACGTAGAACTTTTAGGAAATCCTATATTATGCACAATCTAGAACGCGCCTCAACAGATCGTGGCGTAGATGGCGAGTCCGCATCGCTGTCGTCAGCGACGGTTGTCTGAACGGAAGGGCTTCTCCCAGTTTTCCAACAAAGAGTAAGGTCTCAGGCGCGTAATACGGTTACATGCCAATAGCTTCGACCGACCTTTTCCTTCTTCTTGAAGAGTCCCCTCCGCAAACTCGCGTGCTCATTCGGCTTGCCCCCTGAGTGCGGCGCTGCCAGACTTCCGGGCGAACTCTTCCCACTCCCCGACGATTCCTCCTTCCTTTCGTCGCTAAGTAGACTGCGTCATTTAGCGAACCCAAACTACGTACGGTTTAGCTATTATGTATCTCAACCTTGCATCTATCTACACATATTAGAAAATGAAAAAAAAGGAAGCGTTAGGTGGCCGGTGTGTCTAGTCAACGGCCATACTCGATGCTCTGATGGAAGGAGATGGAGGGAATGGAGACGGCGAGACCCGGGTGGGCGTCGTAGTGGACGGCCTCGGTGGAGGAGTGCGACACCGAGGACGAGTGGGCCAGACGCAGACGACGTACTTGGCTACTGGAAGACACGGAGAGAGAGGGGGTCGGGGTGCGGGTGAGGGAGGGACGGAGGAGGTATGAGAAGAAGGGGACACGGGCTACTACCATTCAACAGGGACACGGCTAAACACTCACTCAAAGGACTAGAGGGATAAACAGGAGATGAAAGGCGTGCAACTTCACTTTTTACGTAGAACTTTATGCATTTTTCGCCTTGATAAAGCTGTTCCAGTGGCTTCCACTCTCTCAATGGTCTACATATTATAGATGCAGACGGACTACGGCAGTGAAGCTGTGCAGAACGACCGAAGGCGAAAGCATTAGATAAGTACATTGGATGTCAGAATTCGGGTTAGATCTACGGTTTCGTGCCATTTCCCACTGGTTGCGGCAGGCAACGAGCATTGTGAAGAATGCGAGTTTTGAAGAGGGCAGAAGGCTTAGTGCGATGTTAAGAATATATAAAAGCATGTCATGAGTAGATAGACTCACGGTGTGGTTCTCCCGTTGGACTTGTCGCCGTTGGACGGAGTTGATGGAACTGTGGCTGGGCACACTTTCGCAACCTTCAATGTTTTCAAGTTTTTGCAAAGTTTATCTCGTTCATATCTCTCTGCTGTACCTAATCAAATTTTTCACTTATGTTGGCTTCGATTATCGTTCTGTCGTAGCGAAATGCAACACTGAGCGAAAATTCCCTAGCACACGGCACCATCGGGAAATTACCCTAGCGGGCTAGGGAATGATTCCCTAAAACATTAGGGGGAGGCCGCTTTTTAGGGTATTTTCGAGGAGGTGTCGTATGGTGGAGAATTATTCCCTAGCCGGCTAGGGAATTTTCGCTCAGTGTACCTCAAGCAGAGCTGAGAGCGCGACTCTTCTCATCGGGTTGCCGTGCTGATCAGAGATGAAGCTGACGAAGACGCGCACGTCTTGGAAGGTACTCTGAAATACATACAAAACATACATATTTAGGAAGACATGTGCATCTCTTGAAACATTCTCTAGTCTTGAAATTGAGCTTGCTGTAGAGATCTCTGAAATAACAAGACACTTTTTCCAGTGTGAAAGAATAGCTATTATTCACTTATCTCATTTCTCGAAGTAAACTTTTTTCATGAATTACATGTACATGGGTTATTTTAGTTCCACATTCCCATTTATTCATAGCAGAAGTTACTTTCTCAACCTTTCAACCTATCCCCTGTTTCATTTAAGAATCACATTGTATCTCTTTTATTAACTAATTCTAATTAACTAATTTGAACCATTGAGCTCTTTGTTGTGCTCTCTTAAACCTGCTTTCTGACCTCTTTCCTGTACTTTTCCTTCGAGTCATCGTGTTCCATGTAAGGTGCGGATAAACTATCTATCTATCTATTTTCAAGTTATACAACGATTCAAGGAACCGACCATGTTTTCTGGAAGGCTGAGCAGGGCTTGGTTCTGAACGAGCTTAGTTACGAGCACCTTGAGTACCGCATCGATTATGCGACCTGTAAGCAGTCTACCTTAGCAGACAGTTGAGAAATGGCGGACTACGAATATGACGGTAGCACTAAAAAAAGATCTACTAAAACTCCATTTACACGTAGAAGTGTGCCTTACCCTCGACTCCCTTCTCCTTTTCGTTGAACGCATTCCTGTAGTTGGGAGGACGACTGGACTCCGAAGAACGTCTGTTCGTCGTATCTAAATAGGTGGAAAATCCGAGAGTGAAGCGTTTACAGCTGGGCATTATATTATTATAGTTGCCACTTTGCGCAGTAATACCTGGTAAGTCGGCCCTACAGAAAGAAGTGATCGCATGCAGAAGGTCGAGTGTATCTTGTAACTGTTGTTTGTCCTTCACCAGATCGACTAGAAGATCGCGGAAAGCTGCGGGGTTTGATCGTTCGAGAGCAGAGAGGAGACTTCGTGCCTGAGAGGGAGAGCGTCACACTGTGACCTAACATCATTTAGGTTCATATTTTGCGAGACCATGCAATGTTGTCCATCTATCACCTCATTCTGCGGGTTTTATGATAATTGGGAAAGTTATGTTACAACCTTGGCCCGAAGAAAATCTCCGTGTGAGCTCTTGATTCCTTCATTGCACCCATGCTGGCAACCGAGAGAATTGTAGATCCTAGAATATAAATAACTTTCAGCAAGAGGGGTTTGGTAGGGTTTATCACAAATTAATCTCTCAGGAGGTCTCATTCACCTCAATATCATTCGAGTCAGTTTCGGGAAGAAGTCGGTGTTCTGCCTCGTAGGAGTTCGCAGCAGGACATCGGAGATGTTGAGGGCAATCTCGCAAAGGCGAACCACCGCACACCGTTCCATCACCTTAGAAGAAGCGTACATATGCAAACTTACTTTAAACTTCGCTATCTATAATTTCAAAGGATTAAAATGATCCGGAATTTCTCAATTAACACTGTCCAACGTTACCTGGTCGATGGCTTGCACGATCACAGTAAAGCTCAACTTCCCGTTGCGTTCGATGAAGTTGGAACTGCCGATGGCCTGAGAATGACACAATAGAATAACAGACAACACAACCGATAATTCTTACCTCTGGATAAAACTTGGAAGCAGGCTCGATTCTTTCTGCGGGAGAATGCGAGGGCGAATTTCCTTTGGAAGAGAGAATCTCGAGCGAGTTGTTGAGGGATGGGTACGACCTGACATAAATATATGTGTACATATACCTATAGATTATCACGAAGATTAAAATCTGGAACAATAGAAAACGTTAATATGAAATCCACCTTTTATCCTTGAAAGCGACATGCAGTCTCGATTCGCCTCCAACACTCCTCTTATCGTCGTTGTCCGATTCCGGATGGAGATCCGACCATGTTGTGTTGTGTAAAGCAGATAGATCCGGCTGAAGTTCAGCAGGCTATTTGGTTTCCATTTATTTTTTTAAAATTCTAAGTCACGGAAGAAATTTGAATCAACGATTTCAACCATCATGATTTGCTCAGAAAGTATTATCGTACCTCTTCGACTTTGCTCCTCTTCACAGTAGGCAGAGAATTGCTGCGCGGACGCTGTCCCATTTCCGACAGATACTTCTGAATTAGTTGTGCTATAAAGAAATCAGTCCTATGAAAGTTGTAGAGAATGCTAACCTGTATCTCAACAAGGCGATTGTGCAGGAACCTCAGAGCCCAATACACTCCCTGGTCGCTCCAGTGGCGAATAAGGAGAGCCCGCAGAACGGCGACGTCGAGGAATGTAGCAATCTGTAATTGACACACCGGGATTATTCGAAGAGCAGTGAATGGTAATAAATAGCGTAAAGTTTACGTAGCTCTCAAAGTTGGTTGAGCTATTATGGGTTTACTTTATAGAATAGAAAGGTTTCTAACCGTCGGATCAACTGGTCCCTCGTCCTCCTCGAGCATCTCCTCACTCGAATCCTCCTCCTTCCTCCGCGTCGAGACTCCCGACGAAAGTTGCCTCTGCTGGACGACAGTCTGCATCGATGAAGACGAGAGAGTGTCGCCCGAGGCTGGAAGAAGCGAAATCGTCGTTTTGTCCTAATATCGCAATTCGAATACTACGCATGAAATTGTTTATAGCCTATAGATGAAGAACCTAGAAGCAATAAAACTAGCCTCTTTGCGTGAGGACCAGAGGAGCGACGGGGGGAGGAGGCGGGGGACGGATGGAGATGTTGGGACAGCCTTGTGGAGGTGGTGGAGGGAGACGGGCCGGCTTCTGGGGAGGCTGAAGGGAGAGGACTTCACTTGCTTCGTGTTGTCACTTTATCGTTTTCAAAAGAAAGGAAGGGTACCGATAACTCACAATACTTGGTAGGTGAAGCCTAAAGCAGAAATAGCCATAAATCGCACCTGCATGGGGTCGATGCTCGGTTCGAGCGAGTCGCCTACACTGCAGATGTCATGCAGGTTGACCAGAGGGGCCTCGTCGTTCGCGGCGAAGATCCGCGACAGGGACTGTTCCTCGACGAAGTGGAGGGGAGTCTGCATCTCGTGCATGCCATCAGAAGACGATGAAGCTGAAAGTATACTTTATGGAATTTCAGCTCTTCTAAGCTTGAAATCTTCAAACATATGTGCCCAAACGTTAGCTGTGAAAAAAACGTTTACTTGGCGAAGTGTCAAATGCAGTCGTAGTCTTGCTCTTTTGGATCTTGGACCGAATCGCCTCTCCTTCTTGGCCTGTGTGGTACTCCGATATGGAGCGGACGATGGATCGACCTAAAAGTTCAACGCGTTTTTAAAAGTTACATTGCAAAAGTAAAGTAGCAAAGTCTAGAACCGATCAAATAAGAAAAAGTAAGCGCTTCCCAGTCACCTGCTGTGCTCGTAGACTGGCCAGCGGTTAGATGCGGTGAGTTCGCTTCTCTGAAACATGAATACATTTTCAATCGTTAGTTTATTAGAAGAGAGACGCGTTTGAATCTTTATGCATAATATAAGAAGCACAGAACGAAGTCAATGCGGTACCCAGTCAACTGTTCGGTTTCCCGTCGTCGCCTGTCCTCCTCTTCCCTCTTCCGCTTCTCCTCTTGCACCACGGGATCGGATCGAGGCGGCTTCGGTGGAGGGACGACGGAGGAACGGCGGGGTCGCGGCTCGTCGTCTCCTTTGCACGTATAATTCTATTTTTATCGTTTACGAAGTATCCGTGCGGTTGAGCGAATTTTAACGCAAGGAAATAACATGGCCAACTGTTTCTATCCTCCATTTCCTCTACGATTCCTTTTTCCAATGTGTGCTATTGTATCTATTTCTTGGACCTTTTTTGCAATATTATACCTAGATAGATTCCAGCCGACTGCTGGATGTGATGCAGGTTGCCGGGGGCGCCTAGCGGTGGACTCGCCGCGGTCGTGAGTACTCCGTTCTCACGGCGAACCTTCGGGACCGGTCCTACAAAGTAATGCGCTCTATGCGTCATCTTCCATCTTAAAGACGGCTACTTTGCACAGAGAGAGCGCGCGAAGGGCATAGAAGAGAGACTAATCGATTCGATCAGGATCGCGCAGGAATTCAAACTCGGCAGAGTCGTCCTCTAAAAAAGTC
The DNA here is from genome assembly GCA_900490955.1 of Micoletzkya japonica. Classification (NCBI taxonomy): domain Eukaryota; kingdom Metazoa; phylum Nematoda; class Chromadorea; order Rhabditida; family Diplogasteridae; genus Micoletzkya; species Micoletzkya japonica. The sequence continues at coordinate 155,510 of LS873453.1, read as the reverse complement.
AAAGTGCTTCCATAAAACCTCATTGTGCTAAACATATTTCGCCTCTCTAATCGTAGTAGCCATTGGTAGTATAGTAGTAACCGGCGGCCGAGGTGAAGGAAGATGACGGGACTCGGAAGGGGGCGGAGTCTCGTCGCTGCTTGACCGGAGCACAGAAGCAGAGGACATCCGGCGTGCGGAACTGCAAGGGGACAGAGCATTCTTCACACTTCACTCGTGGAGCGACCCACCCCCCCCCCCTTTGCTTAGTATTCCAGTATCACGAGCCTAGAGCGAAAACAATTCTTAAAGGATCGCGAAAGGCACGCGTATGCTAAGTGGGGTTTAGACTGTTTCACGCTCTGCGCTCTCCTCACTTTGCACGGTCTCGGTTGTTATAAGCGCGAGTATTGAAGCTCAAACGCAAGATCAGAAAATGGGAATGCCTGATTCAGAATCAGCGTGCTCTGATCCATATCATGACGTAAAGAGTAGTATTGCCAAAAAGTGGGTTGTGGGACCCTTGAAACCCGATCCATAACTTGATCTCACCTGCCACAGTGACTGCCAGATGCCCAGCCCGTTCTCCAGCCGAATGTTGCCCTCGATGTCCTCGGGCTTGATCACCTCAAAGCGACTCGTTCACAGGGGAGCAACCTTGGACCGCGTTCTGGCAACCGTGCAAATGTTCAGCAATCTCTCTCACGGAACCCGCTCTGGCCCCATCTGGCTCGTTCACCGAGCATTCAGAAGACGTACGTCGATGAGGGGCGTGATGAGGTAGACGAAGAGCTGCATGGAGGCGACGGAGAAGGTGGAGATGAGCCGGTCGTCCTTCGTCTGCTTGTCCTCCTCCTCCTCCTTCTCCTCCTTCCCCTCGCCCTCCTGTCCCTCCAGACACTCGGCCGCTGAGTCCAGCATCATCCAGTGCAGAATGTACAGGATCTTCTGCAGTGAGGGCGACAGCTGGCGCTGATTGGCGTTCGCCTCGAGCAGCGCACCGCAGCACTGCAACCAACTTTTCTCTATTTATAGTGGTCGGACGATAAATGCGCTAATCGCGCTTGGTTTTCAAACCCTAGTATAGTGGATTACAAAGATCCGTCGGAAAATCATTCCGAATATAAGGCGAGAGAGTGTGCAAAAGTGACAGAATCAGACTCATCTTGGAAAGGGAGAAACTGACGGAGCGGTTTATTCCACTGTACCTAGGATATGAAAGGCGAGAGGAGCTAGTCTTATATATCTACATTACGGTGCCTTCCATGCTAACTTTTCGCTTCAAACTTTCTCACTCGTTGAAGGGGCAAGATTCGGGTTAGAATGAAAAAAAAGGCTCGACGCCAACCTGTATGAGGTGAGGGAAGCTGGCGCGAACGAACTTCCATCGTGTAATCGATCCGATGGCATCTGACAGTGAGGGCGACAGGCCGTGCAGTATGTTCTGCACGACTACCCGTTCGAAGGTCTGCAATCGGGCAATCGGAGAGCATCTCAAGCAGCAAATCTTTCCGTCTTCATTCCATATAATATATGTAGTAAATCTCCTGTACTACTAAGAATAGCCTGTACTACATCTTAGTGTCTAAACCACGCAATAGCAGTTAGTATTTGTTATAGCAATGTTGTCAGGAAATGTTGTCGCATACATACATAGCAGTCGATGCTCACGACAAAACAAATCTTAGGCATCAATCATGGATAGGCAATACCGAGACGGTAAACAAACTGCGAGGCATCTTCTGATTCCTAGTTCTTCAACATCTAGACGCTACTAAAATCAATCCTATTCCACTTAAAGGGACATGGAAGCCAAAAAATATTGGCTTTCATAGGAAAGTTTATCGCCTAAATAATATAGAAATCAAAACCAGAGTGCACAAAAATGTCTACTTCGCGAGATATCCTAAAAATCGTTTCACAGCCAAGGCGCAGTCTTACTGCGTTTAGCGCATAGTAACGAGGCAAATGGCATCGAGGTATTCCCGGAACAAATAAATATTTCTCGCTCCGGAAATTTTTTAAAAATGTTTTTCAAACGCTATTATCTTTCTTATCGTCTCAGAAACATATTCTAGAAGTATGGCCATGTTTGGTTTCACAAAATTTCTCGCTTCCATGTCCCTTTAAAGGGCCCCTCTGAGCACTTTTTAACCCCCTGGTTTCTTCCTCTCATCTTAAAGAGCAATGTCGAAAACCTACAATCCTACATTTGCATCTTTTTCCCGACATTCCCCATTGTTTAAATTAGGCGAGAAGTTGTATGCAAAGTTACATTGCTCTTCAGGGACCGCGCGAATACGAATGTCATTTCGCGAATACTGTAGCGCTCGAGCGGTCTGATTCGCAGGCATCCTTTATTGAAGGAATGGAAACATATGTTTTATGAACAGCACAAAACTGAAGGAATGTTTTAAATACGCTCTTGAGGGATCGCAATGTGCTCAGAGGGGCCCTTTAAATAATATTATTCACTACACCCCATCTACCCCGTTCTCCTCGTCGCTGCTAACTCTTATTCGGCCTTTGTTCCATTACTCTTCGAAAACACTTACAGATCTCTAACCTATTTGAGAAATGAGCTACCACAGCATTCCGCCCGGTGAACAATGTGTCTAATAGCGAATTGACCACTGTTTTTGAATTTTCTCAACAGTGGCTCAACCAATCTCCAGCAAAATTTCAGAGCTTGTAAAACTCACAGTAGCAGACTTAAGTTTTTGAATTCATAATTTTTGGTTCACTTATTCGCCTGCAGGATCAAATTCTATGTGCGGAAACCGCTATTCGCTATTAGAACGCTTGGAATGCTGTGCTACGCTGTGCCATTTACAACTTGTAAACGCACGCTATTAATACGTCAGTTCACGGCCGGCTCAACCTTGCACTCTTTACGATAGCTCTACTAGTTGCTCAGTCCAAGACTATAAAGCTATCCTACTTCTCCTCCCTACGACCGTTTGTAGCGTATGCTAAGGAGGCCGTTTTCCTCGCCTGCCTCCCCTCCCTTCACCTCCACACAACATTGACTAAGCAAGCCAATTTGAATGCACGAACCGAGGAGGAGGAGAGGTCTCTTCCCTTCAGTCCCCTCCTCGAGCCTCTCCCTCTCCTCTCCCCTCCTCTCTCTTTATAGTCTCGTTCTCTTTCCCCTTCTCCTTCTCTTTCATTCCCTCCGTCTCTCTCTTTTCATCTCCTCTTCGACACAATTCCGCCCCATGGGCACCTAAATATTCGTGGCATGGAATACGCCTGCAAACCGCGAAATGCCTTTAGCCATGTTCCGACCAACGAGACAAGATGAATTAGCATTCTAGTGTTGACTTCGTTAAAAAAAGCTCACCACACATGATGCTTCGTGGAGCTTTCCGATTTTGGCACCGAGAAATGGACTGAAATTTAGATTTACCGATTTCAAAGCTCTTTTTGTGCAGATTTAATTGTTGTGCTGTAAAGAAGGGAGATGGATGCAAGGGGGCGAGTAAAGCCGAAAAGTGAAACTGAAGTCTTTTGAAAACAGAGCGAAGAAGCGAAGAAGCTGCTCGACAAACAAGAAGAGTAACGGGGACTTCCTTTTGAGGCGTATTCTTTTGGAATGAGGAAGAGGCCGTATTCGAAGTGATATGATAGTCTAGCAAAAAAAGGTTTTAGATACTTCTAGTGGATTAGTGTGAACTGTCAAGGGCTTACTTTGTCTGCCTCCAGAGGAACGTTTGAATGGGAAGCGGAATAGACTCACAATCTTCCGGATCATCGTCGTTCCTGAATAAAATGTGCACATGAATATGTGTCGCCCGATTCTTTCGTTTTATCTATCAAAAGTAGGTTTACTAATGCCCGTGAAGGTGACGCAACAAATGACGCAGGGAGAAGTCTGCATATTCCTTTAAAAAAAGCTAAAAATATATTTACGGTATAATAAAGATGTACGGGAGCGGTGCTTGTTACGAATCTTTCCGTTCGTTCCAGCCCCTGTCTCGACGCGTTTTATATTTCACATGAATAATTCACGACTTCATTCGTCTTTATGAGTTATTTACTATGACCCGTACAAAGGAATCCGTAGATAAGATAAGTATCTGTTCTCGATAAGCAATGAACTGCAAACGCTACAGCCCACCCAAATCCCACACTGTTCTGACAGCAGTACAAATGTTAAGCGAACGAGATGCCGAAAAATAACCCTGATTTCGGTAGAAACTCTCGCACGGAAAACACCGTATCCGAAGCATTTTGGCTCGTTCACTTAACATTTAGAACATTGTGAGACGCGTCTTCTGAAGTGCTCGCGTGACCATTGAACATGTCCGCCTCTAACGCTCAGTCCCCCCCTCATTCCCAAGCATTCAATTGGCGCACACAAGCTTAGCGGTCTTGCAGCCATAATTTATGCGGACATCTTTTAGCAAGTAGTCTCTCTCTGTCCCCCTCCTCCCCTTTTCCTACTGCTCGGCCTTCCTCCTCTTCCCTCGCACAAAGTCTTCTCTACATTCGTCTCTCGCGATAGCCGTTAGTGGGATAATAAATAGTGCTCACTCTACGCAGTAGCCCTCCTCCTCTCTCTCCTCTTCTCTTCTTTCCATACTCCATAAACAACGAATATACGCTTAAATCGATTCTGCCCAGTTAACTATGGTTGAGGAAAATGTTCCGTCCGTCGTCTCATTCCTACTTCCGACGAGAGAGCGAAGCGGTATGAAGAGACTGCCGACAAAGTAGGAATGAGTCGACTGACGGAACGTTTTCGTCAATAATAATAGTGCGAAGTCCAATAAAAGGCATTTTTTCTAGATTTCCATGCGTATGCTATGTCATAGAAAGGCGGCAAAAGCCCTCCTCCAGCCTTTGCATGCGATAAATACTCTCGTGCGAGCGGGTCATTTGCATAACGCAATAAGGACGAGAGAGGAAGACGGGGTGGGGGGGGGGGCTCTAATGTGGAATGTTCACCGGCGAATCATGCCAAAGAAGCAGCATTCTGCCTTCCGCCTTCATCACCATCACCATTTCCATGTCTAGCCATGTCTAAGCTGCGAAATGCTCAAGTACTTCAAAAAGGCTGGGACATGCAGACAGCGCAAAGAGCACACGCTCGTTCGCTCGTTCGTCCCTGGAGAACGATCACCATTGTTCGGAAAGAAGCTCGCAAGATGAAGCTTAGACAGCTTAGAGGATGAGGGCAACTTCGCTTTTTTGTTTGTTTTCTTCTTCAAACTCATTTTAAGCTAACTCACTTTATATAATTCCTCAAAAGGTTAACCAAAGCTCACCATTTGCTGCTCTTGACTGAGGCCGCAGTGCTCAGTGGCATCAGCAGAAGCTGCACTGTCCCCTGGTGTTGGTGCTGCAAATAGCGAACATGCATATCCCGATGAGAGGAGGATGATTGGAGGGGTGAAGGTTAGACGATGACTGGGTAGACTGTTGGAAGGTGAGGGGGAAGGCTATAGATGGGGGATGGAAGACTGTGCAGGGGGGGGACTGACTGG
>LS873453.1:112521-132839 GCA_900490955.1 Micoletzkya japonica | reverse complement strand
AGTGAGTCTCGCAAATATCTCGAGATTAATCGGGAGGTCAGAGAGCAACGAGAGAACATGCAAGAACGAGAGAGGGAAAAGGAACCTCTTTCATGGGGAACCTTTTCCTCTCTTCAAAGCACACACTCTCTCGTTTTTCTCCGACCACCTCACCATTAATGGCGAGAAAAACTTGAGAAATAAAGGTCGCAATTAATTGTTCAATTAAAGACGACCGCTGAAAAGAGTGTAGGAATGAAAAGAGTCAGAGAACAAAAGGCGAGAAAAGGATCGTAATTAATTGATCATTTATTTGATCGACTTTTTCCCCACATTAGACGCACGGCAAAAGTTTCTCTTTTACAGACCATAAAAGATTTTTTAGATCTTTTTAAAAATTATAAATGAAGACCGTGCACCTAAATGTCTACACGAATGTCTTCAAGAAACGGGAGCATTTTGAAAAGGAATAATGCGGGAGAAAATTAAGCGTGAAGTGGAATGGAAAGGAGGAGAGGGGAAAGACAACAAATAATTGCTTATGAAACACTCAAGATCTCAATTTGAGCAGGAGACTCGGTTGACACGCAGAAAGAGGTAGAGGCAATAGAAGAGATAGAAAGGCTTATCCATTCCGGGAATTCAAAAAATAAAGGCGCGAACAATTATTTAGACCCAGTACAGTAAGCTATCCGTAGAATAGTATGCGGAAAATTACGTTTGGTCGAATGTTTGGCTTGGCTTTCACTACCGTAATCTTTTGAGTCTGCAAAGGTTCTTCGTGGTGGGAGTTTTGAATGTCATTCTATTTACACCACCTTTAATTTTACTGGTGCGAATATAAAAGAGGCCAAAAGCGCGAAGTTGCCAAAAATTCATCATCTTGAAAGAGAGCACTTGAGCGCATAAACAGCCAATAAAAGAAGATAGTGGACTCGAAAAAAAACAAAAAAAAAGAAGAAAAACAAGTGAACGTTCACGCTCTGATGCCAAAGGTAAACAAACAAATTTGCGCGTAAAGAATACAAAGAACGGACGGAAAAGAAAGGGTGACATGCGAGAGATGCTTAGCTTTAAAAAATGTTTATGATAAAAGCTAGACAATGTGAGTGCGGCCTCTCCCTGCTCACTTTTACTCCCTCTTTTCTCATCTTTCCTTTTCTCTCCCCCTCATTCCCTCCTCTTTCCCTCTCCTCCCTCCCGGGCCCAATCCATGCCATTAGAGCTTCAACATTTGCAGTGAGAGAAGGAGGGCTCCGAAACGACTTTAGGTGAGGATGAGGGAGTGAAGAGGAAGGATGAGAAGGAGGAGAAGAGGAAGAGGGGAAGAAGGGAGACTAGAGAGGGGAGGGGCGAGAGAAGGAAAGACAAGAGGAGACGACGGAGAGACGAGAGGAAGAAGGGAGAGAAGGATGGTACGGGAGACGACGATACTGCGGAATCTGGAGAAGCACTCAGGAGACTAAATTAACTTGAGACTAAGACTCGCCATGTATTGTATTGAACAACACGAAAAGTATCCATAGCTCTTCCACAAATGTTATTTGTGGAATGGCATGGCCCTGTCTTACCACGTCCCTTCAGTAACGCTATGATATAGGAATGGTCGTACTCACAAGGAAGCATAAACTTGCAGAAGGCACGCGCCACGAACGTATAGGACAAACCGATTTCTGGCATTATGCTCACTATATCATACGTCCTAGCTTCGGAGAGAGGTTCTCTAACTTGGCGTCCTATTTCATACTTCTTCACGGACGCGATAATGACGTGTTGTTGAAACAACAACTTTAACTACTTTGCTGCGCAGAGAAAGAGCGCAGAAAGAACGAGGCATGACCGATAAGCCAACACTTAGCTCCGTAGATACGCCGTTGGTTCTAAAAAAACAACAGCAAGAGTATATAGGAATGCAAGACAGGTGAGATCAATTTTGCGCAATGCTTAATGGAGGGCCACTCGGTACCGTAATCATAATAATTGAGGCTAATTTGCATAGCGATAGAGGGAAGGGCATAGAAGAGAAACTAATCGAATCCGTCAGGTCAGGAATTTGAAAAGATTACGGTTTCGAATGGAGCTCCTTTAAACCCAAGGAACTCTGAGAAGACAACCGTAGCCGGAGTAGAAGAACCAGAGTGGCCCACCTCATCCTCGAAGCTAAGCTGCTGCAGGAACGAGTGCAGCGCCGCAGCATGATTAGTGCTGATGGAGGACGATCGACGGGAAAGCATTGGAAGGAAGGAGAAGAGGGAAAGGGAGGAAAGGGGATCACACTGCGATGAAAGATGCCCCGTTCTAGTAGGGGAAGAGACGAGAGACAATGGTCCCCTGAGGCACCGAAGGGCTACTCATATACAAGATCTCTTGCTTCGTCCTCTCCCTCACACAATCTCTGCCTCTCGCTCCTCTATTCCCTCGCCTCCTCCTGGAGTCGCTAGAAGCGCATACTAAATCCACATGTCATAGGTCATAGTCAATATGCGTGTGAGAGCAAAATATGAAGAGGTGGGGGCGGGGCTCCGTGTGAATCCGAGAATACACGGATCTCATAAAAGCACTCTTTTCCAAGCCGGTATAAAAGAGTGCAGAATATTCTATAAGCTGATAGCAGTTGCAATGGTGTCCCCACATGAAGCAATTGATAACACGAATGCGGGTGGATCGACTGACGCCACCACATAAAAAGGGGGGTTGGACTGAATAGGTAACGAATCATCATAGCGAAATACGATTGCGGAAAGTGTTCCGATAGTTACCGTCACTCCTATTCACGACGAGAGAGGGCTGAGCGGTATACAGAAATAAAGCAGAAGCTGACACTGTCAGAAGCCCTTGTTCATTTCGCTCACTCACTATCTCTTCTCCCCCCTCCCCCCCTCCTCTCTCTCAGTTTGTTGTTGCTCGTAGTGTCCAGTAAGGAATTGGCCGGACCCGCAAGAATCGCATTTTCTCCTCCTCCCTCATCTCCCTCCCTCCTCTTCCTTCTCTCTCTCTCTTCCCACTCATCTCCTTCCTATGGGAGACGCGACTAAGGCCGCATCCTCTAATTGCGACTCTGCAAGCGAACTTCGGCCTGTTATCACCAGTCGAATTCTATGTTGCCAAAAGTCCTGAACTATATTCGATCAACCATATTCTTCAGCAAACTGCCAGCTAATTAATTGTATACAACACTGAGCAATAAACGTAAACCTAAGAGAACTAATAAGAAAGAATGGTTGAAGAAAATGCCGGTTATCTTCATTCCTATTCGCGATAAAAGCGCGTGGCCGTATGAAGCGACCATGGACAGGCAATGTCGAAAAGCGCATAATAATACTTGATAAGACGGTAAACTATTAGGAATAAATTAATATAGTGAGATAAGCGCAGTGACTGCTTCACCTACCTCTTTCCTCGCTTCGTGCTCCTCTCAGTCACTCCTCCTTCAACGCATTCCATCTGTGCGTGTGCAGCTATGCATCATCTGAGAGGAAAAGAAGTGGGTTGCGATGGAATTGTGGTGAATACAAACGAAATGAACACGAAAGCGTAGACAATGGTGACACGCATGTTGCAAAGAAGAAGAAAAATAGTATGCGCGAAATTGAGAAAACGTTTGCCTAGAGCAGGCTGGTGGTGTCGAGGCATAGCTGATGGAATTCGGGGTCCGACTGGCTGCTCGTATCCTTAGCCAAACCAATTCGTGATATTCCAAAAGCAAAAGTGCAAATAGCTTTAGCGCGCCGTTCCAAAAATCAGCTTCGCTGCTGGACCATATAAGCAGGGCGACCGCGGCACGCTTCGTGGATCGCCGGGCACAGCGTAGTTTTGCTAGTTGTAAAAAACAAAAACGGACGGAACAAAATTGTTAAAATGGTGGTGTCGAGATATAGCTGGTGGGATTCGGGGACTCGACCGCAACGCCCATCTATTGCACAGACACGCGGTTAAAGAAAGAATAAATAAAGCGCAAAATACAAAAAGCCGCAAAAATCTAGCGCGCCGTTCAAAAAATCAGAAGCATCAACTTCTGTACTTCCGGTAATGCAGTAATTTCTATGAAGTTAACGGATTTTCTTTCCAAGATAGAGCAATAGACGATTTTCGGAAAGCTACTGTAGGTCATCGAAACGCCAGACCAATGTTATGCAAACGGGAAAAAAATTGATACCAATATTACTGTAGCCCTCAACAAATTGGCACGATGCCTTTTGCTGAATAGTAGATACAATTTACACCGGGCTCTTCACACATTTTGCAATCGTTGAATATATAATCATGATATACAATTCAATCCCTAAGCAGTATGATTTTTCTGTTGAAAAATTGTCAGAGAGAAGCGAACCTGAGACATCACAATTGAGCAGCTACTGCAGTTTTTCGATGGATGGCTCAGAAGGCGCAGCTGAAAAAAAATTGCTCAAAGAAGACAAAATTGCGCTTATCCTATAGTTAGAATTACGATTATCCTACAATTTGTGTGGACAAATTGTAGGATAATTTGTGGCACGATGCCTTTTGTTGAATAGTACAATTTACACCGGGCTCTTCACATACTTTGCAATCGTTAAATATATAATCATGATATACAATTAAATCCCTAAGCAGTATGATTTTTCTGTTGAAAAATTGTCAGAGAGAAGCGAACCTGAGACATCACAATTGAGCAGCTACTGCAGTTTTTCGATCGATGGCTCAGAAGGCGCAGCTGAAAAAATTGCTCAAAGAAGACAAAATTACGCTTATCCTATAGTTAGAATTACGATTATCCAACAATTTGTGTGGACATCGCAGCTTGCTAAAGATTTGAATACGTCCAATTCAATGAAATCTATTTCCATGATTCTAACAGAAAAATAGGCGAACACTCGTGCATAAATAGGGTAAAAAGCGAAAACAAAGCGTAAACTTCAAAATAAGAATCACTTCGCACTCAACGCTACCGCGCTGAGTGAGACTTACGGTACTACAGTCTCGTTAGAACGCAAGTTTTACTCACAAGGAGATGGTCTGACCTCGGCATCGCCTATCCGGATGGTGCATATACCATTCGAAAGAGCATGAAAAACTGTGTTGGAAAAGTCATTCAGTTTTTGCTGAGCTCAATGGGACGAAATAAAAATGAAAAATTTTAATCCCGCTCGTAGCTCGATTCTTGAACCCTCGCCAGGAGCCGTCTGTCAGCAGCATCTGCGGTCAATTTTTTTGCCTTTTTTCGTGACCCAGATTTGATCTCTGGTTATTGTCGAAAATGGTCTATTATCTGTTCAACAACGGTGCATCTCGTAGATAAAGTGATGAAAATAGAAAAAAAAGAATTTGAAATTGGGACACAGCACGAAACTCGCGTTTGAACAACCAATAGGAGTGTAAGCAACCTTGACTTTTGAACGACTTTTCCAACACAGTTTTTCATGCCCTTTCGAATGGTATATGCATCATCCGGATCGGCGATGCCGAGATTAGACCACCTCCTTGTCAGCAATGAGTGAGTATTATTTGCATCGGGTTTTCTTTTATTTTTACTTATTCTACTGCTAATACAAAATATATTAGAAAAAAATTTAAAAAAAACTTTAGACTTTGTGAAACGGGATTTCATTATATTTACCTTGCTACTCTACTCCTTTCTACAAAGACATTCCTATCATTCGTCTCATTCCCACATTGTTTCTTCCCCTCGGATGGTTGGCTATTTCATATGGCCTTCCTTCGCAAGATCAAATCAATATTTCGACAGAACAACGATGAAGGGCGGGTAAGCTGCTAGGGAAGGAAAAATATTCAGTCGTCATTAATTACGCCTAACGTAACGAGCTAACTCTCCTGTTCTAGGAAGCGGACGAAACAAAATCATCTCGCGAGAGGGAAATCAGTTTGCTTATAGAGAGGTAAATGTAATAAAGAACATCTTCAAATGGAAAAAATATTATTTTAGCTGGATAGTCGCCTTCCTCAATCACAGAATTATTCCGGCAAAGGATGGACTCAGCATGGTAAGAGATCAACTTTCAGATACGCTTCTCTTTTCATTCAAATCATTGTATCCCTGCTTTTCTCAGATAGTGTGCCCTTTGACTACTCTCATCCTCTACTGCGTCGTCTTTCTTACTGTGGACAAAAAGACGAAGAAGAAAATGGCACAGTTGATAGATCTCGATGATGGTGATGTTGACGGTTAGCCGACACCTTACGCATCTGAAAAAGCTTTTTTTTTATTCACACTTATGAAACATATATCAACATGACTTCGTGACAAGTTATATAGTTTTAACCTCAAAAACACGCCATGCAAGACAAATGCTTTCAGCACTCTCCGCCCGATTTTCCTCGATCGTCTCTTCACTCGACAGTTCCTCTCATGTCTTCAGCCGCTTCTTCGTAAAGAAGGATCAAGTAGCATTGGTTGACAAAACACTCGTCCTCAATATGCAAGAACTTTTCGGACCCAAGGTCAGCTTATCCAGACTTGGCACAAAATATCTTAAGATACGCTTGAACTACCGCGATTATACTTAGCTGTGTTTCACTCCACCATCATTTCAGAAAAGTACCTTCTATGCAGATTCTCTCCTCAATCGAGCAAAAGGAGCTTTCTGATTTCATAATTCGAAATTCAAAAAAGGTATGTGCTGTTGATGTAGAATTTGATATATATACTGTGTACCTCAGTTTTGTTAGATTGAGCTCTCCATTTCAGGTGATCAGCAGCTACATAATCGACAGTAGAAAGGGAATGATGGGTGTCGCATCGGCTGCGATTACAGCAAACTGGACCGGAAGGGTATGCTCCTACCAGAGTATCTTGCTCTCAACCACATTCATAAAACTTGGTCTTTTTCATGGTTATCATTCAAGTATTACATGTGTAGGTCCATAATGGTTATACTGAGCTAGATGACAGATAACAACGTAAAGGAACTGATTCGATGGCCCGTTCTCAACACATTTTTGGAAAGCACAGATGCAGCAGAAAAGTTCTGCCGTAAATCTCTATAATTGCAGACTGCTCCGTTCTCCAACCGACCGTTCCTCATGGCAACATACGAACGGCAAATACACAGCTTCTTTCAGTTTCGCGGACTCACAAGGAGTCTTCGCTATCAAAACTATGATGTAAGATAAGCATCAATACAGCAGTATACAAACTGCCAAAACTACCAAAAAATACATATTTTTAACATATTATAACAATACACAGAACATATTTTAAACTGCTAAACAATACACGTTTTTGTAAAAATAACTTTTCTATCCTTTGCGTACATTGATTATCTATCCAAGGCACTATGGCTGGATCTCGCGAGCAGCCTCCAAAGTCTGACCCATGAGTTTTCCGTTGTCTTCCTTCGCCCCGTCAATATTTCCGGTAACCAAGAATTACGCCTCCTGCGAAACGATGAGCCGAAAAGAAATGAGACGGAGATACTGCATAGTTTGTATTCTTTAGACGACACCAATGAACGCACAATTACCTTTTTATCGCTTCTCGGCCTTTTGGAAAAGATCAGCAGAGTTTCTCTGAATGCACTGTGAATTTGGGATATGCTTGCTTTAGGGCTCCTCCGAATGTCGCAATCCCTGAAGCCCGCGGAGATACGGAATGTGATGGAGCAACTACGGAAGACGATGGTTGGTGAATTATAATAAAACGCTCACTCCTCACAAAGTACCAAAACGCAAGGAGTACGATGGTCCAAAGGGGCACAAAATTAAAAATATAACCAAATCGGAAAATCGAACGAACAGTTTTAGGGACGGGAAAGCCACATTCTTCTTCCGAAGATGGACCTACATTCTGAAGGAGAAATGTCGACCAAGTGGCTTGCGCATGGTATATCTTATAGAGATTGAGTTTGAAGCTTTAGCTGTCATCGTGAACAAGCTTTGAACAATTTTCTTCTACCAATATGTATGCCCCACAATGTTCTGGCAACAACGGAAATGTTAAGCGAACGAGATGCCGAAATATAACCCTGATTTCGGTAGGAACTCTCGCACGGAAAACACCGTATCCTAGGCATTTTGGCTCGTTCGATTAACATTTAGAACACTGTGGCCCGTATAGGAATCGACATCCAATCCGTCCGTCGCTCGTCTTCCTCCTCGACTCGCCTTTGCCCTCCCGTAGTCTCTACCTACCACGGAGCCTCACTTCATCTCGATGAACGAGGCATATCACATCAAGTACAGGCAAACAAGGTAAGCTATTCTTCTTAAAACAAAATGATAATCTAAAATCATTATTTTGAGATAAAAAACCTAATTTCAACTATATTCGCCTACCACTATAGCTGTTATTTAGTTAATGTATTGTAACCCCGTAACCCTCTCCCTCCTCAGCCCAATCCTCCGTGTGTCCACACGCACCGTCCTTCCCTCGACCACTCCTCCAACTTCAACTTCCACTTCCGTCTCGATTCCCCCTTCGTCTTCTTCATCGTCCACGTCGCTACGCTCACTCCGCTGCTCTCGGGAACCTACGCGGGTATCGCTTATATTTATTTACTGATTCCATACCCACCTCCTAAAAATGTGCCCAAATAAGTCCCCCTTGCACCTAGGTAAATAGTGAATACATTCCCTGAACAATCATTCACTAGGTGAATATTGTAGGTAATTTCAAAACAGCGAATCGTCTAAGGTTGAGTAACTCCTTTTTTTTTTGAAAAACTTCCAGGTTGTCCAGCGTCGAAGACGGGTCTCGTTTGTCGGTCGTCGATTGGCATTCAGAAGAAGAAGAAGTCGAGTTGCAGTTCGACGATAGAGACGCTGTCCAACAGTATCTCGAAGAGGCAAGTGCAAACACTTTGTTGGTAGATATAGTGGAATAAACCGATCCGTCAGTTACTTCCGTTCCAAAATGAGTCTAATTCTCTCACTTTTACACATTCTCCCGCCTTGCATTCGGAATAATTTTCTGACGGATCTTTTTAATCCACTATAAGAAAGTTCAAAGAAAGATTCGAAATGTTTAGGTATTAAAAGGTGCACTGGGTTATCTGAAAATGATGTCTTTGAGGCTGAAAAGCATCGGACGCAAGAAGAAATCGACAACGAGCACGAAGAGTGTAAAGAGTTCAGGGAGCGTGGGAAGAAGGTCTCCGGTGAAGCAGAAGGTAGTGGACGGAGTGAAGAAGAAGAAGAGAACGAGTTTTATGACGAAGATGAAGAGTTCCAGTAGCTCCACCGCTAAGAAGGCTAAGGAGGGAGCGAAGAAGGTAGATATTTATGATATTGTAATAATCCTAAATAGTCATAAATATGCAGTTTATTCCGCTTCTATGATAAAGAGAATATCTATTCTTGCTCCTGATTGTCTCTTGCTCCTGATTATATAATAGCTTGAATTTCAGCTCAAGCGAACCGTCTTCAACATTTTCGACAACTAACAGCAATGTAATAAAAGAAGATCGATAAACATTTCAGTAATATGTCATGTTGCCTCATAGTGCATCAAAGAACGCTTTATCAGGCTGTATGTCTTTCGTAAGACATACAAATATCTGTAATGTTGGACCCGTACAGTAATAGGCATATGCGAGAATTCTCAGCTCAATTCCATGCAATGTTACTCATTGCAGGATATTTAGCTATTATAATGTATTACAACGTTGCGTTTGTCGTTGTACTGCAAAAAAAAGAAAGATTAGAATTTTCACATATTCCGAGTTATTTAAAACAAAATAGAATAGATAAAAGCATAAATAACTATCAAACAATCTGCATCTCTGCCTCAGCCTTAGTGTCACTCGCAAATCCAACTCTGCTCCGTGGAGATAAGGAAGTCGCTAGCATATCCAACTTCTTGTTCATATCTTCCCGAAGAGTTTCGATCACCTCGAGCAGGTTGGCCGTTTCCGGGCTGTAAATAAGACATTGGATATGAAAGCGTGGGTTCTTTGATTTTGGGAATTACTGACGAAATTTGTACCTTCTAGGCGTAATCTTGGGCGACACGCTGCGCGCTTTCTTCGATCCCGGAGTAAACGAAAAGGAGGTATCGGTCTTGCGAAGAACGGAATGCCGAGCAAAAGCCGATTGCGGAGCCGAATCTGATCCTGCAAATATGAATTATCATGGCTCCTCTGAATAATTTTATCAAAATTATCGTCTACATCTTGTTAGACAATACATTTTAATTTTCAAACTAACCCGTTTTCGCGCCTCCAATGAAGAGGCTTCTCGTCGATTGTGGAGTGGCTGGCGGGGCCATCTCTTCCATTTCTTCCCTAGGAGGGGAAGGATCACGGGTCGTTGCGGGTAGTTCGATGTAGTCTTCTGCAAGGAAATATTGTGAATACTTGCCATTGGTTTAACCAAATGTTTTTTGTTTTATCACCTCTCTTTTATCAACAAAAGTCGACGCTATCTAGATGGACTGCTTACCTTTGCCACTCGTCTTCAGTATTTCTGGCATCATTGCATCAGGTTCCTTGATGGACGGGGTTGGCGGGAGCAGCGCTGAGTCCCTGTAATGGATAAAGGCAATTTGGAAAGAAGCTGTCTCAAAAGAATGTTCATAGACTCTAGAGAACTTTCAGGATCTTCAAACCTCTCATCATCCGATGCATCCGTACTCTCCTCGGCAACACTCGATCGATGGCGATGGAGTCGTCGTATGCTTGATCCTGCAAAATTCACCTTCAGCTCGGGGCAGGGAAATGATTATAATAAAAAGAAGCTATGAAGCGATTAAAAAAATGCGATTCTTCATGAACATACCCGCCGAGAACGCCCGATTGGACATCGTTCGCATGATATCCCTTTTGACTGCGTCAATGTGAGATGCGGATCGAACGATTTCCTTGCGCCGATCATCACGAAGCTCGTATCTGTATTAAAATATCATCTCATCAGATAAAATCATACCGTATGAACTACTAGTAAGATCATACCGTAAACTGCTAATATCCTGTTTGATCTCAAGCAAATCGTCCTCGTTCACTCCGTCCATCTTCTGTCCTTTCTTCGTTTGGTGTATGTATCTGAATTTTTGTTTTTTTTTGTGAATGTTTACATTCTTTTATTATGCCAGATTATTCAAGCAATAATGGCGGATGAAGAACTGATTGCGAACCTAGCAACGAGCCGTTGTATGATGTCTCCATAAGTAAGGGGCTTCGTTTGGTTCTCCTCATCAGTCGCAGCTAAACAAACTATTTCATACGGACTATTTACTTAAAGGGCCCCTCTGAGGACTTTCTAACCCCTTGGTTTCTTTCTTTTATCTGAAAGAGCGCTGTCGAAAACCTATAGTCCTACATTTACATCTTTTTCCCGCCATTCCCCGCTGTTTAAATGAGGCGAGAAGTTGTATGCAAAGTTACATTGCTCTTCAGGGACCGCGCGAATACGAATGTCATTCCATGAATACTGTAGTGCGCGAGCGGTCTGGTTCGTAGGCATTGCTTATTGAAAGAATGAAAACATTTGTGTTCTGCTAATTATAAAAATGAATGAATGTTCAAAATGTGCTCTTGAAGGATGGCAATGTCCTCAGAGGGGCCCTTTAACTTTATCCATTTCATACCTCCATCCTTCTGCATCATATGCTGCTTTCTCGAATAGCCCGGTCTCTGAGTATGGGTAAATTTTACTATTTACTGACTAGATAGAGAGTACCATCTAGCTTGAACAAATACCTACCCGAATAGTCGCACGCGACCTTCCCTTTGTGTACTCGTATTTGCCGCAGATCCACCGTATCGTATTCCACAGCTTATACACCGTGATTATGCTGAAGAGCTTGGATATTACAGCTCGTAAACTCATTTGTTCGCAGAAGCTGGTATCAAGATGCACACCCGTTTGTACGTACACACAGTACACACACAGTCGTCCATCAAAGTGAGAAAAAGGATAATATTGACGAAAAAGTTCCGTCAGTAAACTCATTCCTACTTTGTCTGCACTCTCTTCATACCACTTCGCTCTCTCGCCGGAAGTAGGAATGAGACGACTGGTGGAACATTTTCCTCAACCATAATAAACAGACATGGCCTTGGGCGTGACGATGATATTGAAGGGAGGAGAGAGGGAGGATCCTTCATCAAAGTGGGCCATCCACAGCTTCGTCCGATGGAACTTCCACTCGAGATCCGCGTGGTCCTTCAAATCATTTTTTTTTTCATTTTTACTATACAGCTTTCAATTATAAATTGCGCGGGCTTAAAAAGTCTTCACAGATCAATGTCAAGAATCGGCCAACTCACGTTGATGATCTGGAAGCTGTGCGACCTGCAAAGCAGATTATGATCATACTTGAATAAGTAAAACAAACTAAAGAAGTCACCATTTCGTCATATCAACCTTGACATGATGAAATGGTTCCCTCCCTAAGATACGCTTGGGTACCACTCACATCATGGCGATGAGCATGTTGAGCAGAACGATGATGGAGGTCATGTGGTAGGTGATGAACAGACCCCGTCCCACCCACTGGGTTACTGCATGGTGCTCCGCCACATCCGTGTCCTCTACCTGTCGGATACATCTTTATGGAATTCTGAGCTTTAATATTTATCTTTACACGCATATGTATCAGATTTATCTTCATTGAATTCTTTAAGTACTATGAATTTGGATGAAGCCTCAAGCCTTAGAATTTCTTCACAGCAGAATGAAAGAATATATGTATGAAACCTTTGTAATAGCGAAGAGCGCCCAGATGAGGGTTTGATATGAGTCAAGAATTGAGGAGAAGACATTCGACTCGAGATGACAATCGTCTTCGGAGAAACACACCGGACGGGCAGGGTCGTAGTACCTAAGAGAATTCATGACGCCATAAAGATGCACAAAGTCACATCAAGATTCCACTTCTAGAACTAAAGTTTCCGTAGAAAAGAAATAGCGGTTGATGTGGAATAAAGCAGTGCACCATACCAGTAAAGTTGAGCGAGTCCAATAGAGAAGGAACTGATGATGAGAGCGAAGATGAGCGTGAATTTGAGAACATCAAAGAGCATGCAACCAAGAGAGATCTAAATGTCGATGTTTGGCAAATGTCAGACCCTAAAAGGTGTGACAGCAACTTAACATTGAGACTGTGGTGCAAGACTGTATTTCTTTAGCCAACTAAATAATTAGCTCTTGTTGCACAAATGCATGATGCTATAGGTATAGTGGATTAAAAAGATCCGTCGGAAAATCATTCCGAATATAAGGCGAGAGAATGTGCAAAAGTGAGAGAATTAGACTCATTTTGGAACGAAAGAAACTGACGGATCGGTTTATTCCACTATACCTGAAGTGGCCCGAGTCCCGGATGCGTCTGGAAGAGGTAAATGATACGGGCGAAGGAGAAGACGTTGCCTACGGCAAATAAAGCCTGCAAAGATGAATGTATTTTTCGATGACGACACTTTTGTTGTTTCAATCAATATCAGATAAATAGAGACTGGTTCTCATCATGGCATCACTTCATAATGCAGGTATTGGTCCAAGGATAGCTTCAAATTATATGTGACTATACCTCAGCCACGAGCATAGGTTCGTAGTCCACCCAGTAGGTTCGCACGACGAACCGATCCTGCTCCTTGTTAGTTATCGAGAAGACGACGTAGGCTGAGATCCTAAATGTGAGACTAACATACACTGTCGACATGTTCTTGAATATTCACATATATTTAGTGACGGCATTTGAAACAAGCTCATCTACCTACATTTCTGAAGCATGGAGAATACCTTATGGATATGGTGCACAGATACAGACAGATCATGGCAAAGTCGAGCCAATTCCACCACTGTCTCCGGTACTTAGTCAGGCCCTCCTCCCACAGTTGCTTCATCTCCGACCAGAGCATGCCTGAAATGCTAATTATTAAGTAGTTATTCCGTCAAAATATATAATAACAAATACTAATTATTACGAGGTTCACAACAAGATTCTTATGCTATTTTAGAAGCTTGTATGCAGTTTGTAATAGCAATACTCGAGGGGGACTGACCAACAACGAAGCATACGATGAGCATTTCGATGATAGTCGGAGGGGGTCCTCTATCGGCAGCACGCGGCATTGGCTCACTTATTGTGGCACCCTGGAAGATCGGTATAATTGTTCAATCTCTTCATCTACTTTATACTTGTTCTGTGCTTCTAGTATTGCGTCTGCTGGGAACGGTACCTTTGTAAATCGATAGTCTTCAAATGTAGCGAGCGTGAGCAAAACGAGAAAGCACCCTGAAGCATACGTAAAGTAGTATTACATTGCCAAGACTGATAAGTTTTTGTTTGAAGAAAAACGGTAGGAAATACGGAAAAGATAATGAGGGAGCGGCTCACCAAATGATATGGAGTAGTAGAGAAATTTCATATACGGCGACCTAACAATGCGTCCGATTCGACTTTTAGGAAACTGAAATGTGATTGTGATCGGGCTCAAGGGAATCATAATGTTCCAGATGAATAGAAACTTACAATGATATAAATGAGGGAGAAGATAGGCCACAAAATGATCAGCAATAGAAGAAGCAAGTAGTTTGCTCTGGAAAACTTGTTTTAGGATACTGATTCAATGAAGATGTCAGCACAACGTACTTGGACCCTCGCTGCTGCCGACCAGGAAATCCTTCGTACCAAATCGATGTGAGCAATTGCTGGCAGTGAGGATGGGAGACAAACTGAAGAAACATTTTTACAATATTGAAAAAAATTGTAACAAAATGGGACAAATTGAGTTAGTTTATATTGGACGCAGCCTCTACATCAATATACATTGATCACCCACTCACCGCCTTCTGGCCGTATTTAATAGCGAGTTTCAATCGGGACAGTGACAACTTCGAAGCCCACACATCGATGTTATCGTCGAGATTCGACTCGTCCTTGTTCAGCACTGCGATCACCTGATATTTAAGTATGCAGAAGTTGGAATAACCGTTCTCGATAGTCAATGATAATCATGACATCTATGTATAAGAATGATGTTGTTATTAGACTTCTACAAGATGATATAAGCGTACCTCTTCGCTGCTTCTGCATTGACTGAGCAAGTCGCACGCGTACTGTTTGCACTGTTCCGATAGCTGAAACGCATTCATTATCGTATTTACTATACAATTTATTGTAACATAAATCAATAAATCCCAAATATCCACCAAACCTCGAGATACGTCTCCTTGAATTCGTGTTCCACCCGTGAGTGCACCTCCAGATCCCAGCTCAACTTGAATGCTTCGAAGATGGGATCGTTGCTAGAAAGGAAAGCTTGAATTTATCTCTGACCTATCCATCACACCGAAAACTCATACTTACATGTACCTCGTCCTAATACGCGTAAAACTTGCTCTTGAACTAAATACCTCGTCAAACTCATCCATGCCGGAGATGCGAGCGCCTTGAAGGTGTTTATCCGCTTCAGGGAGTATTGAAGTGAGTCGTTCAATCTCAATTTCATCTATCACGCTCAATATGGGGCAATACTGTATAACTCCCCATCTTTTCTGCATCTAATAGCACGATCTACTTGAACCGATTTCAAATTTCTAAAATATCGATCAGCTACCTCTCCTTGTCGCAGTTCTCGCATATACACGAGTATCGATGAGGCTTTTCGATGGTCGCTCCTTTCCTGTAAAGCGTATTCTTGCTGTGAAAGTAGATAGCCCTACCGTAACAACATCTGCAGAATCTCGAACTGATTGAGATGTGCGGCGAGAATGATGGGAGAAATGTCACTGGAAAGTGGGAAAATCTGTAAAATGTGAATATCTTTTCACAGTGATAAGCTATCCAAATGACTAGTACTCTATGCATCAATGTCATTTCACATATTTTTTCTTGACTGTCTCTACCTATATATCTAGAGTTCTACTTCTGATATACACTTCTTGTGATAAGATTTTCGTATAGCGCAACTGATACTTTCCTTTATATTTTCGCGTTGTTCCACTTCCGCTAGATGATATACCTTGAGTATTCAGCACTCGCTGCTTCACCCGGATCCAGATACTGTGTCCACCCGTCCCCCAACATTTCCTTCGTGATCGATGGATGGTTGACTAGGATCTCCACAAGACGATACACTCCTATAAGCAGCATGTATGCCAGTTTAGCTTTTCACATCTTCTTCCAGGAGTAGAGTGGTCACCTGCTTTGTATATTAAATTAAGTTTCCCATTCATCGTTCTCTGCGATTCCTCTGTCTGCTTTATCTACGATAAGCTGTTTAGGACGAAGTAGGAAAAGGGAACGGGGGGTGGGAAGAGGGCGAATGCAAGGGATGAAGGGAGGGAGGGAGAGGGAAAAAGTAAGAGAAGAAAGTCGCTTAGCCCTACGCTTCTCGCTTTGGCCCGCATGAATGAGATTAGAATCGAGGTTTTGGATGGAAAAGAAGAGGAAAAGAAGAAGAAGAAGTGATTGTGGCTAAGGGAGAGATGAGGAAGGAAAAGGAGAGGATAAGGGGAAGCATGACTGGGAGAGATAGATTGATGAAATGTGGTTGATGGACTAACAAGCATAAACTAATATTCATAACATGATGCGCAAAAAATCAGAAGAGGGATAATTTAGCGTGCGTGGGAAAGCCGTAATTGATGTATAGATCAAAAAGATAAAATAAGCAGCGAGTGCTGAAAAGGTGAGGGTGAAATTTCATACAAGCGTAGAAACCATAAAGGTGTTTGTTGGAAAGAAAGTTACCTTCTCTGATGGCACACAGCAAAGCATTTCCCACCCGGATATTCGGTTGTTGCAGAAGCAGTTCGACTATCTATAGGAGAACTTGCTTCATGCTTTCAACATTTTTTGATTATTAAAAATACAACTTTAATTTTAAAAATTCTTCAGCTCATACCTCAACGTTCTCGTTGTCCACTGCTATCTCGATAGCCGAACGACCCATCGAGTCGAGAGCATTCACATTGAGATCTCCCGACTGTAATGTGAACTTCACAAAAATTTCATTAAATCACGTTGCTTTCATCAACACTACTCTGACTGTGATTAGGTAGGCCTTGATGAAAAGGCTGATCTGTTAAATTGTTGTTTTGACATAACTCTATTTTCAGGGTTCTGTCTCACGTTTCCCAACCTATTCTACTCTTGAGACATAGTTCTGAGAGAGAACCGTGAACCAAGTATAATATGTAATGCATACCCTGAGAGAGGACTGCAATGTCGGCTTGTCTCCACTCTCCGCAGCTTCGAGAAATCGCCGTTCTTCAGGAGAGATCATGTCATGCGTCCTTAATTACAATTGCCTCAGCGCATTCTACAACATCAAAATGCGAACAAGATAGATTCAGAAACTAAACTACGTTGAATAAAAAGTATGTGAGTATAACAATGATTCGGAAACAATGTTTCGAGGGCGGATAAGGGCTGCATTTTAAAATTTAATTTTAATGTTTTCCGTGCGGGACCAAAATCGCAATTATTAAATTCAAACTACGGTTTCTTTTTTTGATGTTTTAGGCTAGGTTTATAATGCTGTGGCCTCAGACATCTTGATCTACCAGATAATCGAATGAATGCTTTCAAGGCATCAGTGAGACTGCCATCCTATTGTAATTAAGTGATCCAACCACAGGAATAGTCATGGATCAGAATATCAAATTTTTTGAAATACAGTAATCTTGCGCGCGTGGGATACAGAATAGCCTTCGTCGTTATGCTCACAGAAACTATCGGCTAGGGTTTGAAAACCAAGCGCGATTAGCGTATTTATCGTCTGACTCTCTTCATTCTTTCATCCTCCTTACCACTCTCTCGGGTCTCATATTACACGTTCCACGAAAGTTGACAAAAAGTACGCAAACGATTGCGAACTGTCTATGCAAATACGTGCGCTGATCTACCTCTCCGGCTCCAATTTTCTTGCGATTCTATTAGTTTCCTGCCATTGTATCACGTAAGGAGTCAATTGGACTGCGTAATCAGCGGGGATAGTTTGCTATTTCAATCGAAAGCATTAAATCGTTCCGTTTTTGAGGACAACACCCGTGGAACCTGTAATAATGCGATTAAAAGGCTTGGCTTTCACACCCTACTATCGGCGAAGCAAGAAAGGATTGGGACGGAATTCGTGCACGCTGGCTTACTCGGGAATCAGCGCAATTTTGACAGGGACTGAGAAAGGCGAAAAGGGAGAGGGGAGGGAGGTTGCAAACAAATGCATTCAACGAAATCCAAAACGGGGACAGCGAAACATTAGTTCCGCGAATGTGGGCAATTTCGCTGTGCGCATGCTTCATCTTTCAATGTAAACTAATAACTTCCTCTCACGCTGTTCTCATTGGTAAAGTGAGCGAAAACCAAAGAATGTACATGAGAACTTTTCTTTCATATGCAAATTAAGGGTAGAATAGCCAAGATAATGAGGAAAACTACAAATATTTTACCGTAGTTTGACGGGAGGTGGAGGTGGCGGGTTGAGTGAGTGGTTGAGGCGGCGGGGCCGGGGCGAGACGGCATTGCCGTGACCCCGTTGACGACCCGAGGATAGCATGCTGAGCGAGATTACGGTAGACATGGATTAAGCAAAGCTCTAGTAAGGCTTCTGTGATTCATTGCATTGCATAACTCGAAAAAGTTAGTACAATAATACAAATGAACGCTAAAAACGTGCAAGGGAATAATAGCGTATGAAGATTCAAGCAAGGCTCGGAACAAGTGAGATTCCTACGTCGATTCGGGATAACAGAATGTACTACATGTATCTAAGCCTCTCCAACATCAGCTTCTCTAACGCATTCAACTGCTGCAGTCCCATGCAGATAAGTCTATCTACTGTTGTGAGTCCCCCCTTGAGCAGAAGGACAGACTTGTTTTCGTTGTGGTTGTGATTGGGACGCGCCATGGAGAGTACGGGAGGCGAAAGGGGAAGGGGCTGAGGGGGTAAGGGAATAGTCGTGGGATGGAGGGGGAGGGGACGAGGGCAGGAGGGATATACGGGGTAGTATTATTGGTACAGAGTTTTTGAACGTGAAGGTCAAGATAAAGCCTCTAGGTTCAAATGCTGTTCCGATAGAAATTACTCAGAATAGAGTCAAACAGGACCCCATGGAATAAGTCCTTTGAGCGTAACATGCAAAAAAGATAAAGCGGTGATTATTGGCAGAGTTGAAAGGGGACAGAGGATCAGAAAAAAGTGGACGAGGCAATTGAAGAAAGGGAAGGGAAAGCTAGGGGAACATGAGAGAAGGCTGAGATGAAGGAAGAGAAGGAGAGGGACGTCGTCGTTCTATGATAGGTTTAGATTAGATTGAGGGGAGAGGGCGGACAACGATCGTGGCTGAAGTTGTGTGAGGAGGGAACGGGGGACAAGGGGAACTCAGCGAGATAGGTTATTGCAGGTTATCTGATAGAGGACAATATCAACTAAATAGCCATGCAGCGATAGTATTATTGGAGGAAAACGAACGTTGGGAAATCTTTGCAGCGCACTCCGCTAAATACAGTGAAACTCTCTTGGCAAAATGCCAGCTTAGGCTAATCCCAGGCTCCGGCTGAAGTTTTATGGTGTTTAGCGGAAAGAAATGCGCAGCTCTTTCAACGTTCGTTTTCCTCCAATAATAGCTTCAGAATCGCTCGATCAAAAGAATCAAGCAATGAAACGTTCTGCTGCCTACACACTAAATATTTTAATATGTGTGAGCAAAGTAAGTAAGTAAGTGTGCAGATCTTGATCATCTTTTCTTCTACAAGTATGTCTTACTAAAGCAAAGGCTACACGAAAGGCTGCACACAAAAAGGGGGAAGGAGTGAGTTGATCGAGGGAGGAAAACGAATAGATAGCCGGGATTAAGTTAGCATTGAAGACAGAAGACATAAGACACAGCACGGACTTGTACACGAGTCTTCTCTCTCAGTCCCCCTCTCCCCCCTCCCTCTCAGTCCCTCCCCTCCAATCCCTTTATCCTACTCGTCTCTCTTTCTCTCCCTTCCCTACTCTCGACACATTCAGATGACATTTGTCAGAGTTATGGCCCTCGTTCATGATACTCTCTCTCTCTCCATAGAGGCTGCAATGCAACCTTTCGCCAACTCTCGAGGTTGGAACGTAGATTGTTGTCTGATTTGATGATATTCGCATAGACAAATGAGACAAATCCAGTAAAACAACCTGTCTCTCTCATATTCCCGATACAACCTCATACATTGGGGTTGTATCGGGAAGTATCTCGGGAATCTTCGCACAATCGCCCCCACAGAATGACACTGATAGCACAGCTCAAATGGACTGAACAAAGTGTAAGCGCAAGAACGGAAGCAGGCTATCTATCGGCTGATTGAGATGCGCCCGTAGGCGGTTCACTCGTTCAGGCTTAGAATAGGAGTTGAAGTGGACGAAGCAATCAAGGCAATCGCCGTGTAAGAGATTGACTGCCCCCCCCCCGTCCTCTACATG
>LS873453.1:69302-86952 GCA_900490955.1 Micoletzkya japonica | reverse complement strand
CCCCCTTCACCCCTTGTGCTCCCTCAAAAGTCTCCTCCTCCTCCCCCCCCCCTCCTTTCTCCGCACTTTCTTCGTCTCTTTCTCTCGTTGCGGTGCTGTCCTCTTCTTCGTCTGCCTGGTTGCATTAGATATTTATGAAAAGTGAGAGAACGACGGGAAAACGAAAACGAAGAAGAGGAGAACTGAGCAGACGAGGAGAGGAAGGCAAGGACATGTTCTCTACTCTACTCTCTTGCCTCGTCTCTTTCTCTCGCTTTCTCGCCGTTTTTCGCTTCCTCTACGGCCCTCAAGCGCGCACTTCTAGAATACTGTAGAAAAGGGCAGGAATACTGTAGAAAAGGGCAGGAATACTGTAGAAAAGGGCAGGAATACTGTAGAAAAGGGCTCAAGTGTAGGAAGGTGTCACTAATCGTCGTTCTCCTTAGTCCCGTTCTCCTTAGTCGGTGTGTTAGTTCTGCACCAAAAGCTTGGGGGGAATGACACGTATTATAGTATAGAAGCTGTGCTCCTCTCCTCAAGTACCCTCCCTCCGCCATTAGCCATTCGCCTCATTGCCGCAATCCTCTCTAACTCTGGCTATCTTCTCTTCTCTTCCCCCCACTCTGTGCCGCCTACCACGAGTGTCTATGTACGCGGCGCTAACTAATTCATATAAGCGAATCGCCGCTGAGATGGATGCCTAGATGGATAGGAGAGGAGAGGATAGGAAGGGATGCAGACACTCGCTTCCCCCTAGCAACAAGCTAAACGCTGACTGACTGACTGACTGCTTGCCTCAATAAGAGATTGCGAGGAGAGGGAGCGAGGGATAAAGGGAATGTGTTGGATTCATACTTGGTCGTGGAGCTTTTTTTGTAAGAATAACGTGAGTTAGATCTTTGGTGCTTCTTTAGGAACTTCTAACACTAAGAGAAACGGTCTCAGTGAAAAAAAACAATGTCTTCGCTCAGATTTCTGTTGAGAAACGTGTGATATGGCTCTCAGGAAGAGAAGTAAATGTAGAGTGTTTTGGTGGGATGGGAATGCATTTAGTCGGAAGATGGTTAATCGCGATTTCATGCATCGGATTTTCGCTTTGATGCGATAACGTTAGCGAGGGAAAGGGAGGGGTGAGGGAGTAAATGGCAAGGGAAGGAGTGTTTGGTGGGGTGGAGGGGGGGGATGAGGAGGAAGAGGAGTAAGTAGTACGGATGGCTAGACGCGTAGGTGGGTGGGATGTTGTAGTCACGATGTTTAGAATACGTTTTGGAATGGGGTTAGTTATGCGCTACTGGTTGCACAGAGAGATCCGCATAGGTGATTTTTATACTCGGAAGTTTCCGGTGATTTTATCTCCTCGGTGATCTCCTCTTATCCCGATGTTCAGTGTCAATCGGTGCATTCGTCAATTCGCGGAGATCGCGGTAGACGCCGTTCTTTCCGTTGCAGATCTCAAGACGCGAGATGTCAACTTTGAGCTTATCAAGATGGAAGGAAAGGTTGGTTTACATGAGGGAGAAGCCTCTTGAGCTTACTGCAAAAAACGAAGGCGGAAGTTGAGTGATTTCTGACCTTTTGCCGTAGTGCCAGGTGGCGCGCACTTGCTGATAACTTGCTTGCTCCCGATATCGATGAAAACGATAAAAACTACCGTTTCGTGATTTCTAAAAAAAAACTCGCAACTGCAGACAAATTTCAAATCGTATCTCTGACTTTGCTAGGTGGGCGGTCGCATGGAGGACTCGATGCTCGTCAAGGGAATCATCATCGACAAGACCATGTCCCATCCCCAGATGCCCAAGGTACGGTAGGTTTGGGCGGTGAGGTGTACGATGAGGATTGCTCTATGGAATAGGGCCTTTCTTACGCTTCGTTGCTTTCCCCATTAAGAAATGTGTCTAAATTAACATTTTTGTGCTATGTGAAAAAGAGATTAATTGCAATTCATGCGCCTTTTTCGTCGTGGTTCTGCTTCCAACATGACAATTTTGGTCTTGTGCAGGTGCAAGTTTAGAGCAAAAATTGTGCCTAGAAGAGAGACGTAATTGAGCAGGATGGAGCAGGAATCGTTTGCGATACTTGCATTCAAAAACCAATTTGCGAGCACCTAATGCCTTGCTTCCGTGGTGATGCGCTAATGGGATTTGAGTAATTTAGGGAAAAATGGTTGGGGTTGAGTTTTTGGCGTGCTTTCATTACAGCAGATGACTGACTAATTTGCATAAATGGAGGATTTTAATCTTTTAAGGCACTTTAAATAGAGGATTTTGATCTTTTAAGGGATTTTAAATAGAGGATTTTGATCTTCTTGATTTTAATTTCAATCAAAGAGTCGCCTGCAGGAGCTAAAGGACGTGAAGGTGGCCATTCTCACGTGCCCGTTCGAGCCCCCCAAGCCGAAGACCAAGCATAAGCTCGATGTGACCTCGACGGAGGACTTTAAGAAGTTGAGGGAGTACGAGAAGGAGACCTTTGAGACGATGATCAAGCAGGTTCGTATAGGGGGGGGGGGTGTGGGGACTGACCATCTTTCTCGGCGCTCGTCTAACGCATTTTTTCCTCAATTGCCTACTTGACGCGTGTTGAGCTAGTGAATTGTGACCTCATCACTTATGCAAACAAATCAAGCTGTTCAAGTTACGCCAATTAAGTGAAATCAAGTTACGTTGTGCATTTACAGGTCAAGGATTCGGGAGCGACGCTTGCGCTCTGTCAATGGGGCTTCGATGATGAGGTACTGCGGGATACTGTATTCTTGCCTCTCAAAGAGTTGGCCGTATTTTGTAGGGGAACTAGCTCAACTTTACGTGCAACAATGCCTGTTCTGGTAGTCTCTCGTAGCATTTTGGACTCTCCAAAGGCCTGAAATATTAAAAGTGTGGAGGCGAAGACATATATTATGTCTCAGGCGAACCACCTGCTCCACCACCACAATCTGCCCGCTGTTCGCTGGGTCGGCGGACCGGAGATTGAGCTGATTGCCATTGCGACCAACGGCCGAATCGTGCCGAGGTATAGAGTGGTTTATGATGAAATAAGGACAGACTAAAGTAATGTGAAGTGTTGTAATCATGCATCTCCAAGTATCTTACAGTATGCCTCCTTTGCAGATTCGCGGAGCTGACGCCGGCCAAGCTGGGATCGGCGGGTCTCGTGAGGGAGATCACCTTCGGCACGAGCAACGACCGCATGCTCTGCATCGAGAAGTGCCCCAACAACCGCGCCGTTACAGTATTCATTCGGGGAAGCAACAAGGTACGATTGATGGCAAGGGTCGTAGACTTTACGGGCTGAACTGAGACCCAATATGATTGACATGACAAATGCGTAGAATACATGCCATTAATGATGCGTTTGAGCTGGTAATAGAGCATTATGAACTGATTTACATACTTGAATAGTGAGACCTGGTGCGTATATAGAATATAGTAAATATTTTAATATAAAAATAATAACGAATTAAATATAAAATATTAAGATAATAATGACGAAATTTGAGATGGTAATCGACGAGGCGAAGCGGTCGCTGCACGATGCGATGTGCGTCGTGCGCAATCTCGTCCGGGACTCGCGCGTTGTCTACGGGGGCGGAGCCGCCGAGATGGCCTGTGCCGTGGAGGTGGCCAAGAAGGCTGATAAGGTTGGGGAGATTAGAGGATTTTCGGATTAGAGGGAAGGCTTGAAACGTGTTTTGGGCCTGTTTGAACGGGGCTGACAGACAGCAAAAAAAAGAATGAAGTGTAACGTATGCCAAGAAAATCAGCCGAGTCTGCGGCGGCCTAGATAGCGCTTTTCGTAGTATCTTTCGTGGTAGCGTCTATTTGTGTATTTAGTATGTTCTTACCGTCCCTTCAGGTCGAGGGTATCGAGCAGTACTCGTTCCGGGCCTTTGTCGATGCGCTCGAAGCGATCCCGATGGCTCTGGCCGAGAACTCGGGTCTCGCGCCGATTGATACTGTAGCTGCACTTAAGGTGGGTACTGTAGCCAGGGAAATGACCTTGGTTATGAGATGCATTGATACTATTGATTCTGGCTAGTGGATTGATCGGCATGAAGGGGAGCTGAAGGAATGCTGAGCTTTGCAGGCGATGCAAATCGCTGAGGAGAACCCGAGATTGGGCGTGGACGCGCTGCAGAAGGGAACGAATGATATGAAAGCGCAGAAGGTTGGGACGATTTTGAGAAGCATTTGTATTAGGAGATGATCATGGAACCACTCGTAATCGCTGAATGTTTCTACTATTTGTGTTCTACTAATTAAGCGTTAAAATATGATAAAACGATGTGCTTTAAGGTTATCGAGACGCTCGTGAGCAAGAAGGAACAGATCAGTCTGGCGACTCAGGTAGGAGAGATTGTAGTAGAGGTGTTCATCATTAAAATATGCATACATGGCCGCGGACCCAACGGTCGCTTACCCCTCCTTCCCTTGCTAGAAGTTTACTGTAGTAGGCACCGCTAGGCGTCAATCGCAAATAATGGAGTTGTGAGCTGGAATCGTCACCGAATGTTTTTGTTTGTTTTTTTGGCAAAATGCATCTCGCAAACATCTCCCTAAGCCTCTTCTCCTTTCCGTCGCTTTCCCCACTATCTCCTTCGTCAGTCTTTTCGCACCATATCCCCAATGCGTCGTGTCCTGTATTGAGACTGACGGGGATCGTGTAGATATTGCGAGAGGGGAGAAAGGGGGGAAAGGGAATGGGAAGAGGATTGGGGGGGGAGAAGAGAGCAGAGATGTCTGTTCGCGATAAGCACACATTACAGTACCAGGAATAGTTCTAGCAACGAACAATAACAGCATTTCTAGTTCACAGTAGTTTGGCAAACTTGCAATAAGTGGCGATCTGAGTTGTCGGCATTGTATATAGAAATGCTGCCAGGAGCTTGTAGTAGGGCGAATATAAAAAAAATGAATGAATATATCAATAAATGAGTATCTCTATTTCAGGTCGTCAGAATGATTCTCAAGATTGACGATGTTCGCGTTCCGAATGAGGACGAACGAAGCTATCCGATGTAATCCATCCAAGGAGACAATCTCGGTCCTTGCGGCCCTTCCTCGATGATTGTATCGATTGATCCGATCCTCCCCTTTCGTACACTTTAAAGTCCTGAAATCTCGCTTTTTTTCTTGTTATACTCTCCTTTGTGCCCCGCCCCCTTTAAAGCTAAAAAAATGTGTTGATTGTTGAGTGTTGCCTTTTACGAAAAACTGTGTGTGTGTGTGATTGTTCTGTTGATTCCTCTTGTCCTTTATAAGATAAGTTGTACGCATGTTGTTCGATGGTTTGTTTGCGTTTTTTTTGCTTCGGGGCTCTTTATTCCCCTATGGCTTGAGTTGGTGGTCGGGGGTGGTATACGGTCTGCTACACCGTACTCCACTGCCTACCGTACCCCTCGTTCCATTTGAATAAAGCGGCTTCTCCCCCAACCCTTCCTCTCCATTCTCTCGTTGTAATCCGTCCTTAGACGGAAGAGTGTCCCTCCAGTCGGCCTCTTATCTCGATTAAGCAATCTTCTCCCTCCCTCCCCATATCCATCTCCTCTCCCCTCTCCATTCTCTCTCTGTTCATTCCAGACGCCCCTCTGGTGGGTCTCTACAGTCATGCCGCCCTCGTAGACCCTCTTCCCTTCCCTTCCCTTCGCTGGCGACCTTCTGGTGTCTCTACTGACGCGGATCGGGTGTCCCCTTCCCGTATTCGGGCATGTCTCTAGTGAGCACCGCACCGGCCACTGAGAATCCGGTAAGAATGCATCTTTTTCGCTTTCTCAGGTAGTAGAAATACAAAAAGAAAGATAAGAAATCGAAGTGGGTAGGTTTTTAGGACCAGGGCGTAATCTTGAAAGCTTGAAAAAATATCTTCCATGAGTCTATCGTGTGGGGTATGAGGCAGAATGATGCGGGTAGGTGAAGGAAAGTTTATGCTGCATTTGCGATGCCTTGAATCATTAAATTCGAACAGAAATGCATTTTTTGGGAAAGGGTAAAGTTAAAATGGCTCGCTTTCATGTTGTTTTCTTATGATCTGGTCTATTATGGTTTAGCACTTGATAAGAAATCAGAATGGGAGGCAGTAGTGGTGGGTGCTAGGTGGAAAACTGACTTCTGTATTCTTGTCCGGAAAACGTTTACGTTTGGCACGCACTGGCTAATTGTAGTAGTTTAAAGCTCTTGTTGTAAGGGGTGGCAGCCTTGACTTTTACAATATATCTCTAAAACGTCTTCGTATTTATGCGGACACTACTGTCCACTACATATCTCTTTTCCCCTTGTTGTTGTTCTCCTTGCAATCCCTTCAATGTGCCCGAGACAGAGCGAATGGGTGAATACCCTCCATTGATCTATGTATTGTGCGCGTTCGCGACAACTCGCTCACTCTTTGACTCTCGCATAGCCCGTCTGCCCATCCTACTCCCTCGTAGCTTTCTCGCTTCTCTACCTCCCTCCCCTCCCTCTCCATCTCTCTCCCCCCTCTCGTCTACCTCTCAACTTTCCCTCTACTCTCTATCTTGTGTATCACGTCATTGCATTGGATGGAAGAGGCTGCGTTATCGAGAAAATAGTGATAAGAGATGTGAAGGAGAAGAGTGGCACGGGGAGAGGGAATGGGTGGAATGAAGGGAGGGAAGGGGGTGGGGGGATAGGGGAGGGGAGTGGCAGTTGTAGACTTTATGGAGAGGGTGTGTGGAGTAGCTATTGTTATCTTAAAGCTAGCTCACCTATCATGGGGTTCATATTGGTGTTTACCTAAGGAATCCAAAAGAGCTGTCTTTTCATATAGCCATATGTTAGGCTCTGTCGTAGGTAGCCGTTGTTCGAGTAGGAACTGGCTATCCAGGATGTTCATTTGTCGATTCTTGGATCTGTCCGTCATTTTGCAGAAAGTGCTGATCGGCAGTGGAGAGACGTCGGCCGATCCTCTACAGACGCCCCGGGCACTGTATCCTGGAGGTGAGGGAATAGGAGGGAAATGGGTAGGGCTTGAAAACCAAGCTTTTTGATCGAGATTCTCGACCGAGATAGTGAAAAATGACTAGGCGAAGCGTGCTTGGTTTTGCAAGTCCTGGAAATGAGGGAGAACAGGTGGAGGGGGCGGGCGTTAATGCTGCAGTAGCTCGCCATAAAGCCAGGCAAAAGACCCCGATTCATCGAACTGTCAAAACTAAAGGGCGGAATACGCGTTCCACTAAAGTTGGCCAAAAGATCGCAGAGTCGGCTTGTGTGGTTAGTGAAAGAATGAGACGCATTGTGATCTACAGTATTTAGCTAGCCTGTTGGCGTAGAGTACGGTAGCGGGGCATGTACAATGATTATGACGGTCGTCTTACGCTCTCCCCCCCCCGTTTTAATATATCCGAGTATGGTTGAGGAAAACGTGCCGTCAGTTGCCTCATACCTCTATTTCCAACGAGAGAGAGTGAAGCGGCAGGAAGAGATGATTATTATTGAAGAAAAAGTTCTATCAGTAAACTCATTCCTACTTTGTCTGCACTCTCTTCATACCGCTTCGCTCTCTCGCCGGAAGTAGGAATGAGACGACTGATGGAACATTTTCCTCAACCATACAGACAGATTAGGAATGTGAAAACTGACACGGAACGTTTTCGCCCATAATCCAGTAATGTTGCTTGATCGCCTCTGCTTGGTCATTATGAGAATAAAAGCTTGTCACGCGGCTCACGAATCTATCGCTTTGCCCTTGTTCCCCCCCCCTCCCCCCGCTCTTGCTTCTTTTCCTCCTCTTTTCCCAGAGCGCAAATCGCTGCCTTTCCCTACCGTTCGTCCATTCGATTCCCCCTCTCTTGGTCATGGTAATTCTCAGAACCCGTGTTGCAAGTGTCTGCTCTGCTGTGTTACCCTCTCTTCGTTCTCCACTAAAAATCAATCAATCAGGGAGGGAGAGATGGAGAGGGTAAATGATAAGGGTTAAGAGTTCAGTCGAGAATCGGCAGTGGCGCAATGATTCACGGGTCTATGTGTGAATGACCCCTGAAGAGAAATGAGAAGGGAAGGGTGTGCGAAATGCCGATATCGAAACCATTCATGGGGTTTCGTCGCGTTCAAATCGGGCTTCAAGTGGCACAGCTACGTTAGATGATAATTATAAGACGGTGCATTCGCTAGCAAAGATGGGCATGGTCGGTGCAGCGCGTAGTACCGCCTTGTACTATCTACCGTATGCCCTCTCAATACCGTATCCTCTCCTCCCCCCCTCGTCCCCCCGTATTATCCTCTTCTTTTCCCAGCCGCCGACGACCAATTGCACCGCCTCTTCCTCGAGGCCGCTTCAGCCCCTTCGTCCGCCAGCATTTGTGAGCCAGCATTTGCCTCTCCTTTTTACGTCCCTGTGCCACCACCACCAGAGTGTACTGTAGCCTATTACATACAGTAAGCTCTCCGGCACCTTCACTTTCGAGAGCGGAACCGTGAGAGGTGTGTGTGTGTGTGTGTGTGTAGCATTATTTTCGAACAGTTTGGGCGAGTTATGGCATTGGTGCGAGATGCAGAAAGAAGAGAGGGGGGAGGGATGGTGTGATGGTGAAAGAAGCGTGGCGAGGGATTTAGGGGAGTAGAAGAGGAAAGGGGAGAGGATGAATTGGAGGGGAGATCGGTCGGGGTCTCGGTGTCAACCAGATAGGCATCTATCGCACGGTGCACTGCCCCCCTTCCACCACTTACGCACCCTTGCTGGAACACTGTGGGGGAAGGGGATGAGAAGAAGGCGTATTTACGAAGGGAAAACATAATAATGGGAACATAAGAGAAAAGGAAAGAGAGCAATTTATCACAGTATGTGTGGAGTTGAGGAATGAGAGGAAGGGAAAAAAACTAGCCAAGTGAGAAGAGAACATGAACGGGGTGCACATTGTTGTTTGTACAACTTGAACCGGGAGTATTACACGATGAGTTCATTCCCCCGTTCCCCACTCTTGTTTATGGTGGCCGTCAAATCTCTTTTGCCGTTCCTCGCTTTGAATGGACGGTTTGTCGCATGGAGAACTGGCCAAACGTTTTACCTCAATGAGTATGATGACGAAATCGTGGCCGTTATTAAAGCATCAAAATGTGAATTATGGCTTCTTCTTTTTTTCAGATTTCCCGTCGACCGCCGAGCTGATGATGCCGACGGCGGAGACGATTCGCAAGGCGAATCCCTTCGATCTCTCGTTTGGCAAGGCCAATCGGATCATAGGGGCGGCGGCTGCCGCGGCAAAGTTGGGAGGAGGTGAGCGGGGAGATTATTGATTGATTGATTGGATGCTAGGGGAATGGCGGATTATTGATTGGATACGGTTGACTTATGATAGCTTTGTTAGCGTATAAATGACATGGATGCGTGATTATAATGAGATGTGGGCAAATGACATTGACTGACGAAGGTTTCTCTAGCCTCAAGTAAACGAGCATTCTCCCCTGCAGACTCGTCGCAGCCCTCGGTCTCCTCGGAGTCGTCGTC
The DNA here is from genome assembly GCA_900490955.1 of Micoletzkya japonica. Classification (NCBI taxonomy): domain Eukaryota; kingdom Metazoa; phylum Nematoda; class Chromadorea; order Rhabditida; family Diplogasteridae; genus Micoletzkya; species Micoletzkya japonica. The sequence continues at coordinate 77,514 of LS873453.1, read as the reverse complement.
CGTCCACCCTTCCACCTCCTCCTCGGCCGCCGAGACCGCCTCGTCCTTCCTCTCTAAACTGCAACTCCCGACCTCCCTCAGCTCGCCCTCCATCTTCTCCAATATCGGACTGCTGGGTGGTGCGACGGATGGCAATGAGAACTCGCTCAAGGTTGGCATTACTGGACAATGTTGGAATGCAGATAAGTAGGCCATGTAAATTGCATACTATGTACTTTAATACTTTAATACTTTATCATGCATAACAAACGGTAATGTAATAGGTGAAAGTGTAGACTGCACAATGTTCGCAATACTATGATGATTATATATACCCCGAGGGGTTGGAGTCGTGGAACAAGTCGTGAAGTATTGATTGATTGCAGACGGCCGATTTTGCGCGCCTGGTGCAGCAAATGAAGGACGGCGGGCTGAGTACGCAGAACTCGTTTATGGGCAACGACTCGGGTACGGTAGTTTTACGGGGATTACGGTAGATTGCTATTTCGGAGGGGGGACACGGGTGATTATGGGCTATGGACATGCTGCACTGTAGCTCTATAATATGCAGGAGCTAGCAATAAGAATAGTTGAAACCAGGAATAAGGGGAGAGGTTATGGTAGCACGATTACTGTAGGAACGAGCAACGCGCCGAAGACGGCGGATGTGCTGAATGCGGTGATCGACATCCACCTGCAGCAACTGCAGCAGCAGAAGGAGGAGAACGGAGGGACAACGACCGCCTGCAATCTGGGCAACTACTTGAGGTGGGCATTATTTGGGGGATTAAGGGGGGAGCTGCTAATTAATGAGCTTATGCTGAACTAAAGAGTGGTCCTTCTTGCACTGTCGCGGCTTCCATGCGTGGGTGGTAGCTTGCTGCACAGGTGTCACAAGTAGTGCTGAGCTTGTAGCGGAATGCCGTGGGTAAACTGCTGGAAAGTATGGGATGCCACTGCTGCGATTATTTCTGCGGTCACATTGGTGGGCCGATATTTTGCTAACATTGGCTGCATTGGTTGGGTCATTGCCTGAGATTCGTTGAAGTTGAAGTACGATTGTTATATTAGGGTGAGCCATGAGTTTCGTTACATTTGGTACGATATTTATCTTTTCGCGTAGGAACCAAAACTCAATTTTCTAATGATGTTGGTACGTAGAGCGGGGACCACTCTTTATTTTGTACCTAGTCTCTCTGTTGAGCTGTCATTTCTCTTTTATTCCTATTTCGTGAATGGTGGGTGCTACTGAATGTTTTTGAATTATAATATATATATATATATGGAAAGTACAAAGTCGACCATTCCGACGTATGGCTCTGACTGTTCCCTTGTTGGCCACCGATTTTGCTAGTGCAAGGGGTGATGTAGCTGTTTCGACGACAGAATACACGTCACGTCACGGAAAATGTTGCCGCGCGCGCGGTTGCGCATTTTGTAGCGCAATGACGATAGCTTGGAGATTGAAGGGGTGGGGAGGGGGGGGGGAGGTTGAGAGGGAATGAGAGTTGAAGGAGTGTGCACTTTTGCGTGAGAGTAGCTTGCGGTCGTGGTATATAGATGCATAGGTTTTTTTGCTGATTATTCGTTAGTTTATCCTTTACCACGACTATTCTGTAACGGTGACAAAGGGCTATGTAGATATGCCTATGCATAGTACTTGGTAACCGCAATCTGTCCCCTCCCCCCTCTAGATAATAAGTAGCCTTCCCCACTCTTTCAGTGCCCCTACCTCGCTCTTCAATATGCCCACCCCCGCGGGATCGGCACCGAATTCGGCCGGGGTCCTAGCCCAGTTGGCGGGTCCCTCTCCGCAGGTATCCATCGTTCCATCCATCCATCTATTATAATATCATCATGGCCCTGACCCCGGCTTGATTTCCATTATTTTATTAGACTACACGCAGTACTGAACGATAACGGGTTAAAAAATAGAAGATATACTAGCCCTTGGGTCGTCTCTATTCGAGTAATCCCCCTCAGGCCATCGCTTCCGTCCTTGCCTCGGTAGCTTCGATCAACGCCCAGCAGCCCAGCCCGCAGCAATTGTCAGTTTCGGCCTGTTTGCTTTCCGTGTTTTACTTGGATGTCTGCTTACAACGATGTACTAGGCTTGCATTGGTATAGAGGCACGCTGTAACCATAGTGGTATAAACCGGACCGACTGAGTTTCACTCTATCGCGCCTGGTATTCAGAATGCACTACAGACATGTTTTCCACTATACTCGAATATTTCAGGAAGAAGCTGTCTCCGAAGATTATGCTGGACGACGCTACGCTAGCTGCTGCAGTGGCTGCGAGTAGTGCGAATGGTGGGTTATTTAGCTATGATAATAATAATTATTATTATAATTATAATTATTATTATTATCATTATTATAAGTACTTAAACTGCTCGTTACGCCAAAGCGTGTATACATTGTGTAAAATATCATTACTATAGTAAACAAAAAGGAAAGATATAATCGTTCCGGTTGTAGCGCTGATTCCCGCTGCCTTTCAAATTGATCTAATCAGCTTCTAGTATGTATCATGAGAAAGTCTAGATGTTACTGATCTCAAAAACATATCCATGTTCCTGATATCTTTTCTTGGAATAAAATGGCACCGTTTCAAAGCGCGAAAAATTCGCTAAACACCATAGCGGCGGAATCACGAATTATACGTTCCGATTTTCTAGACTATAGTATATAGGCATACTTCGAATCAGTACATGGTATTCGTGCCTTTCCAATGGACCTCCCTTCTCTACCGTAACCCGCTGCTTGCAGGAATGCTGCCCTCCACCTCGATCGTCTCCACGGTACTCTCGACCCCCTCGTCCCTGGCCTCCCATGCCCCTATGCCCCCTGCCCCCTCCACCCTCAACCCGCCTGCCCCCTGTCACTCCTCCTCCTCGTCCTCTCTGGGTGGTGGTGGTGGTTCCCTGCTCACGGCACTCCATCACCCTCAGGCCATCGTCGATCCTGCGGCCTGGGACCCGCATGATGTCAAGCCGATCGTGTCCGGAGCATCGGTAGGCGGTCGTGGAATTATTTGTGTGTTATTATATATATATCGAGAATATTCGGTTATGATACTAAACCGGCACTCATTGAGAATATAGCAAAGGAGAACTAACAAAGACACTGAAATGGAACTATACGTGTACTGTAGGCAAGAGGCCATTCACGGCCTTGATTGGTGCGCGGTTGAGAATAGGCGTGCATGGCGATCTGTGAGGGACTTGCACATTATTACGAGGGTTTGCCTACGGTAATGAGGTACTGTGAATAGAATGGGGACTGAATGGGAACAAGGACTGCGCACGACGTCATTTCCTTTGTTATGCTACGCGAGTCTTTGGTCGGCTGGCTTATCTGTCCTCTGTGTAGTAAGCAATGCGCGTCTCTACTGCGCGTATTGTCCGTCTTTGCTCGCTTGGATCTTTGAAACGGAAGAAACTAATATGTAGTCGGTCGAAGTCTTTTGATGTTTGAATTAGCGTTATGGAAGGAAGAAGAAGAGGGGGGGGGGGAAAGGCTGGCGCTTTTTGCACGCAGAGGGAAGAGGAAAGAGCGTGCGCTTACAGGCGGGGACCGCTTGAATTGATTTCGTAATGTAGAGCGTATATAAGAGGCACGAGAAGGCAGAAGAAGAAGGCAGCGTATGTCAGAGAGGAGCGTTGTCGGATCAGTAGTAGGCAACCTTGTATAGTCTTCGACATCATTATTCCTCGACGCTTCCCTCATCCATTGTCTCTTCTCTCCAATAAGCTTCTCTCCCCCCCCCCCCTGAATAGAAGTCCCTCACATCATCTCCCCTCCTCTTATCCATTGATGTATTCCCCCTCGTCATCGACGACTCTTCATTCGCCTCGCTGTCCCTCTCCTCCGCTCCCCTACTCCTCCCCTCCGCCCATCCTGCTCCCCTGCCAGCCCCCGTCGCTCAGTTCGTTCCTGCCCACCCTTCCCTGGACTAGTAGCCCCACCCGGTCGTGTGCTAATCGCCTTCCGATGGTCGCGTCTCTGTATGATGGGTGCCCCTGGCCCCCGCAGGTAATATCGATTGGTTAGCGGGTACTGAATTGCGTGGCTGAAGTGCCTGGTGCGCCTGTGTCATTCACGTGGCAATGTTAATTCACGGGGTAACTTTAGGCGATAACGAACATTGGTTGAGCGTGGGATATGTATGTGGGGGAGTCCGCGTCTGCTGGTGATGGGCACACTGTCAGCGTATCTACCCGTATATCTTATGAGAAGCGTTGGAGATGGATTTTTTTAAAAATAATAATATAGTAGCAATGATAATAATAATAATGATAATATGAAATGAGACATATTTTAGGTGGTGTACGATCACGAGATGATGGGAATGGGCCAGCAGAGCGCGTACCATATCGACGACGTGGGAGGACCCAGGAGGTGGGAGAGCTTTTCGTTTAACGTTTATCGATTGATTGCGAGAGTCTTGAGGGGGGAACAACCGTTTTGTACGGTCTGATTTGCTCTTCTAGATCAGTTTCCATGCACTCCGTGATCCCTTTTGCCGCTCATAATTAGGCTCGTATAGCAGCGAGACACCGTGATCCGTATTGGTTGCGGAATAGAGCCGTAGAATTGGAATCTTTTTTGATGATGTATATCTTTCGTACATACGTGGGCACCGACCCATAGTATGCGTGGTAAGCCAAAACATTTGTGCAATTTTAGTTTGGTAGTCCCGATTTTGACAGAAATTGTCGATTCATAGGCTCGATAATTGATGAATCTGTACAATGGTAGGCCCCCTTTCATCAAATATGGTTGGGAATGCTGGCCACACGTATGCTTTCGTATCGTTCAGCATAGCCGGAAGTTGGTCAATGCACGAGAGATTATCGAGACTCAATTGACGATTGCAGCAACGAGAGCTGTGCCTCCTCGACGCGCAACAGTTCGAACGGCCACGTGTCCCACGGCGGGTCCCACCACGGGGGTCGGGGACGGGGGAGGAGTACGGCCGATATGCCGCCCGACGAGAGGAGACAGACCATCCTGGAGAGGAATAAGGCTGCTGCCGTCAGGTGAGGGGCGACCTCACCAGTAACATCACCTTGGTAGCTTGGTAGTATATAGTCTCTAGTAGCCTCCTGCAAAACAGCCTCCTGCAGTTGCATTTTCCTCTTGGTCACTTGTTGGACTATCGCTACCGTGCTAATGAGGTGCTAATGTGAGGGGAACCTTAGAAAGCATTAATCTCATCGATTAGCGTTGTCGTAGGTATCGGAAGCGAAAGAAGGAGGAGCACGACGAGATGATCAGTCGATGCCAGCAGATGGAGCAGGAGAGGGCAGCGATTATGGTGAGTCGAGGGGACGGGGAAGAGTGTGGTGGATGTATAGTGAAATAAACCGATCCGTCAGTTTCTTCCGTTCCGAAAATGAGTCTAATTCTCTCACTTGTGCACACTCTCTCGCCTTATGTTCGGAATGATTTTCCGACGGATCTTTTCAAGGAGATTTACTACTGCGGAACTATGCGTGCGATCCTTTTATATAGAAATTGTCGTATTTGTGCAAACATACCTAGCACTGCGTCTAGACGAGGGCTGTCGAATCCGCACCTTTGAGCCAGTTGAATGTTGCCATAATAATGCGCCAAGTAGACTAATGAAAAGGAGGGTTCGGCTTCTCGACAGCTCTCGCCTCTCGCCTCGACCCCATTCCCTCCCCGACCACGTAGCCTATCCGGGCACAGGCCATTCAGACGCAGAACGCGGTCCTCCGTCGGGAGGTGGACCGGCTCAATGCTATCGTGAAGGATCGAGAGGCACGGTGCGCCTGCCTGAGGGGCGTGGCCTTGCCCGCGGAGTTGAGGGAACGACCGCCTGGCGATGTGAGTGGGGGAAGGAATGAGGGGGGGGGGGGGAGCCCTATGAGATATCAATAGCGGTACTGTCCGGAAAGCTTTTCAATGTGAAAATTTCATTTTGGTGGATCACGATGTTCGATTTCGCATTAGTATAACAGTATGCGTTTTCTGCGTGGGTTTTTGAAGAAGAAGTTTTAAACCTCTCCTACCTATATCAAGATTCCGCTCCTTTGGAACCAATCCAATACTAGTCCCGATAAAGGGGGCAAACTGGATAAGAGTATGAGTCACCTTGTATAATAGGCGAATTCCCGCCTGTTTCAGCTGGAAATCCTGGAGCAGTGCATCGGCTACGGCTCTCTGCACGGAAGTGGTGCGGCTGCGGCGCATCTTATGAATGGACTGGGAGGGGCACACTTTGGAGGGGGGCAATCCCTGCCCAAGCGGATGCACAAACAACTATGAGCAAGATCCCGCTTCCCCCCCCCTACCGTACCCTCAGGGACCCTTCTAGTCGATAATCAACACCCTCTTGTCCCCCCCCCCGTTTCTACCACCTTGCTCATGCCGTCGCCCCGCCCACATTACCCATCCTATCGATCGTAAGCTTTTGACCCCGTGATTGTTATTTGCTAATAGAGATGATGTTGTCTAACCGCTAGAGTATAGAGTATTCCAACAACCAGTATGCAGCATAACTACTCTATATAGATTGTAATTTAGCTACCCAGTAGTCTCTGATTCCAAGTTCCTCGCCCTCTTTACTACTTGCTTGTTCTCCTTCCTCATAACGCTCTTCTGATCTCGCGCTATCACAATCGATAGATATACGTACATACATACATGCAGTCTAATATATATATACTTATTCATATTTTCCCCCCATTCTTGTCATTTCCTTGATTGATTTTCGTCCTCACCCCCCCCCCCCCTCACCCCCATTTACATGTTATTTGTGACCAATATCCCATGCTGCTATTTGATTTTTCCTATCCCCATCCCCTTCCTTTAGCTCCCACTATCTTGTCAGCTTGCTTGCATTTAGCACCCCCCCCCCCTAACTAACTTCCCTCTGCACATAGACCTCTCTTTCTCTCTTATATCCCAATCCCCCGCTTGCATTCCACTCTTAGCTTGTGTTAGTCTGCTAGCATAGATATCTCCTGCCTGTGTTGTTACCTTGTAAAGCTCCCTCTCTCGTCGTCGTCGTCGTCCCTTTGCACTTTCTCTTCACACTCAACTGGCCATCTGTTACCCTCTTCTCACTATCACCTCAAAGTGTTGTTAGTATTAACTATCTCTCCCCCCCTCCCTTCTACAATTGACTATTATCATTCTGCTCTAAGAGCAGTGCTCCTCCTCTTCTCCACTCCTTTCCCGCGAATTCCTCAAGGCTTGATTTGTACTTGTGACCCCTTTTTCCCCCCCCCCCCCCTCCCCATTGCGTATACGGTAGTTGCTAACTGTCTCCAGTCGTGTATCCCTTACCCTTCCTACATTCCTCTCCCGTATCTACTATTTTGCTGCTGCTCTCCTCCCCTTTCCTGCCTCGTTCTCTCTTGAATGCCGTTGCTTTGCACCACGCCACAGACATTAGAAAAAGATATTAGATGCATTCCAGACTCCCATCCCTCCCACCTTTCCTCAGTCAGTCAGTCAGTCAGTCAGTAGAATCAAGTTGCTTTATGCTCCCCTAGTGGCAGTTCACCACCTCATCCCCATCCCTTCGTTCGTATTTCCTCTCTGATTCTACGCTATAATACAGTATGGGTTGAATCGCGTGAACGTCCGTCACCACTATTGTAGGGGGCAACTTTGTGTCCCCTCCTCCCCCATTTTCCCTATTCTCAAGAGATGTACAAGCGAGCTCTTTGGCTGGCTGGCTGTTTGCCTTGAGATGGTCAGAATTAGTAATGGTGAAGCATAACTCGCTTGTGCATCCTTCTATCATTCTCTGCTATCTCCCCCTCCCCGCACTCTCCTGGAGAGACAATCCCATCCATCTACCCCCCCACCCCCCTATCAACCACCACCCTCCATTATACCGTATCTTATTTGTCCAGGAATCTCTCTCCTCCATCCCCCCCGAGCCTCGCTTGTTCCCCGTGTAGGAAGTAAGAGTGTCTCGTCCAGTCACAATGCTTGATCCATTCCTCAGTTAGAGATTAGAGTCACCTTAGTGTACGCGGCACGCGTCTTTACGGGCCATCTTAACCCCCCCCCGTAGATGCGCCCTTTTCACGGATGGCTCGAAAAGGCGCCGGTCGTTGTGGGCCCTTTGGCCCGATATGTAAATGTAAATACATAGTGTATACACACAGTGTTAGGAAGGCTAAACCTGCGACATACCTCGGACTCGATATAGACGATGCATGTAGCAAGTCTCCTCTGGTCTAGTCTC
>LS873453.1:47342-68176 GCA_900490955.1 Micoletzkya japonica | reverse complement strand
AATTCCCGGCTGACTCCGCCCCTTTCTGAATCCAGTGAACCTCGCCCCCCCCTTCTTGTCTTGTCCGTGTGTTGTTCTTGCGTATTCTATTCGTTCTTTTTGATTGTACTATTTCCAGAGAGATACTAATGAAGATTTTATACAGTACTTGTGAGGAGGACAAGGTGGAACGAAGGGACGTTGAGACCGTTCGGATACATTTGAGATGATATTATTATAAATTATTTTGAAAAATATTAGTCGAATACCTGAATAGTTTTGCTATGGAAATCGACGTCTACGTTTTTTTTTTGATGAGAGGACGAATTGTGTCCATATTGCGCTACAGTACTCTGGTGTTGGCGGGAATTCAAAAGTAGAGAAGGAGAGGATTGAAATGTTAAAGGGGTAGTAGGCATGGACGATACTGATGCGGATCTGTTTCCGGAAGAAGAACAGCCACGAGAGGTAGCTGAAATTATAGTAGAATAAACCGGTCCGTCTGTTTCTTTGTTTCCAAGATGCGTCTAATTCTCTCACTTTCACACACTCTCTCGCCTGATATTAGGAATGATAAACTGACGGATCTTTTTATTCCACTATACTTCATGTGTCACGAATTAGGACAGCATTTGATTACCTGCTACGAACTAGTAGTGTATGGTTGGCAAATTGTATCGCTGTTCAGGGTTACGGTTCGCAACGTGTATACAAGAATTAGTGTGCATAATGACCATACCATCTTGAAGCATAACCCTAAAAATTCTGGAAAAGAACCAATTTGACATACTGTAGAGAGAAATATGTATAGGGGGGCATTCGGGGAACAAATTGTGGTTCTATTGAGAATGTTCGTGACGCAGAAGAGCAACAGGCAGGACCTTCAAGAATCGTGGAAGAAGAGGATGAGGTGGGTAATTTGGGGGGAAATACAACAGTATCTTCTGTTTTGCAAATTTGTCATGCTTGGAAAGAGACTGGGTAATTTACGATTTCCGTATACCTCTGAAAGCTCTTCTCGATCTTTATGTGTTTTAGTCGCATGCACTCTACCGAGTATTTCTCATAGGGGAGAAGCTAACAACGTAAGTCAGGGGTTCGATTAGACTACGGTACGGGAATGGTCCTGCGTTAAGGCTATGCGTATTTGGGGAGCGCCAACGGTCGATGAACCGAAGAAGAAGAAGAGGAGCAGTGCCGATGTGGGATTCATGATGGAGGGACGGGGCGACGAGAGAGGAGTACTCAAGGGATTCGTAAGATTGTCCCTTTTTTTGTTGATACCATGACTTGTTAGTTAGCTGTATGCATGCCTGCCCCAGTTACCAGTCCTAAGAAAATGCCAAAGTCACGTTTTCTGGCACTTTCCCCTTTTAACACTTCTTAACCGTTGGAGGTTCTCAGCAATTTTGAGTGAACAGGAAAATAGAACACGACTTGAACTTTTTTAAAAGAAGGAATTTGTTACAGTAATCAGTTGAGGGTTCGTACATGCAACTGAAGAAGGACAAACTGCGGTATCAAGTGAACGTGCTGTCGCGGTACGAAGAGTGCACGACGAGCATCTTCAATGGCATCTCCATCTTCGTCAATGGATATACGGGTAGGCCGTTTGCTGTGCGACAGATGCAATACAGCCGTTAGTTCACTGGTCGTCATACTGCAAGATACGTCACCGGCACCTCCTCTCGTGCATAGTTGTACAGTGGAATAAACCAGTTCGCCCGTTCCTTTCATTCTAAAATGCATCCAATTCTCTTGTTTTTTTTACACACTCTCTTATTTGGAAAGTTACAGTACCCTCTCTGCTCGAGTTGCGGATGCTCATTCAACGGCACGGTGGAGAATTTCATGTTTACTACGAGTATGGAAAGACTACGTATACGGTAGGCGCTATCATACTTGTAAAATGCATGGTGTGATGTGAGCTTTACACAATAAATCAATTTGTAGAACATAATATATTGCTGTTAGACTACCTTCCTTTTCCATACTGATGCAGTGATAGTGGTGTAACAGAGAAAATGAATAATGGACAAGGTAAAGAAAGCTCTCTATTGCAGGTTGCATCAACCCTCGCTCAAGCAAAACAAGGCAAATTACGGAAGGAAGAGAAAGTCATTCGGCCGGAGTTTATTGTCGACTCGTATGTTGATTTTTTATATTTTAAATACATGCTCAGAAGTATCATAATGTGTATCAGCTAACAAATCGAGATGTGCTAGGTAGGTTTATAAATATCTCTCTCGCTATCTGAAGTTTAGCGTGATTATGAGAAAGACTCATTTGGCATATCGCTAAGAACAGTTGGTATTGAAGGGTGGCTGCCGGACGACTGCTGGATGATGCTCCGTATTTGCTGTTGAAAAGGCCGAAGGAGGGACGGACGTTGAGTCAGGCATGGAAGAGCGTGGAAGCGAAGAGGAAAACGGATGAGGAGAAGCAGGTTGGGGGCATTACTTACAATTAGTGTGCAATGCACAATTGCGAGCGTTCGGTTTGCTACTGCAATTCCCGCCCTTGTCTTCAGTATACGTTGCCTTGTGAGATAGCAATAAGGTTTTTAATTCATGGCTTGTCTAGCTTACTATTTCGCACGTAGCTAAATATTCCGTTTAGGTAGCAATCGATGCTCGCAACGCCAACTTCATCAACGAGTACTACGCTCGCTCTCGGCTTCACCTCATCTCTACGCTCGCACAGGAAATGCGGGACTATGTGAGTTCTCGTTTACAGGTTATCGCGGATTTACTGACTATGAGAGTTCTCCATTCTTGGAATGACTAATTGTAGATGAACAATCTTCGGGACGAGATGAATGTGACAGAGATGGAGAGGGAGCGTGCGAGGATGGCTGAGGAGTTGGAGGAGAGCGGAGGGGGAGGAATGATACGGTAGGTAGTGCAGTACGGTAGGCAGGAAAGGGTACTGTAGGGTACTGTCAGTCGGATCACGCTACAAAGCTATGTATAGAACCAAAAGTTTGGTGAGTGTAGACCCACGTATAATCTATCTCAATAGCTGTATCCCCCCACGTTATCCCCCATCCCATCCCTTCCAGTCGCCCCGCCCCCCGTGAACCGGTCATCTTCCACGTTGACCTCGACTGCTTCTTCGTCTCCGTTGCCCTTCGTTCTCGTCCTGATCTTAGAGGAAAGGCCGTCGCCGTCACGCACTCTTCCGTATGTATTTTCAGGCTACCATTAATCTGAAATTTGAAGTTCCATTACCTTGTCCCTCAATAGTAGTTAGGCAGGCTTAGTCTTGGTTCCAATGGGGAAGTTCATAGTTTGTACGGTTACGGTAGACAATGTCCTTATGTGGGAGACTCTCTTTGTTCTTGTCGCTGATTACATCCCTTTCGTGATGAATCGTTGGTTAAGGGATCAAAAGATGCGAATGGATTCTCAGAGGTCGCCTCGTGTTCGTACGAAGCACGAGCCAACGGAGTGAGGAACGGATGCTTGGTTGGTATACTGTAGGCCCTGTGATAGATAGATATATAAATCTACGTCATTTCCCGAGAAATGATGTAATATGGGAAGAAAATAGCTAGCGATACGACGATAAAATTTACAACAAAAAACAAGTGATTGACGAAGATAAACTGTCTCTATGAAGTGCACGATTACGGTAGACAATGGGATATGTGGTAGACTATCTTTTTTCTTGCTTTTGATTCCATCTCATCCCTTCTCTACAGGTTCGGGATGCCCTTCGTAAGTGCCCCGAATTGATCTGCGTACCGTACCAGTTCGATGACTATCGACAAGTGAGCAAGGAGATCTACCGAGTCATCGCGAGGTTTGTCTAGTCCTTTCTTTGTTTTTTTTTCGCTTTCTAAAATTAACAATTCTTAATTAATGTGGAACTTTTCCTCTTCAAGTTGATATCTATTTTATATTTGCTGTGGGACACCGAGGTGAAATTAGTCTGAATAGCGACCCCCTTTATCTACCGTAATCCTGCATTTCATAGTCTGGATGGAATAAGGATTGTTCAGCTTGACACTCGAGGTTCGCGCAGTGAGTTGTGATGAGATGTATGTGGACGCCACGTCACTGGTCAATACAATGGGATCTGCGATTGGACCGGAACAGGTAAGTAGAGGATACGGTAGAATACCAGGGCGCAATACCATCGAGAAGCATTTAAAAGCGTGCGACTGCTCGCCCCTTTGATCAGTCGGTCAGTTTAGATCGGAGAATACATCCGGTCCAGGGTAAAGAGGTCAACGGGATGCACTGCGAGTATTGGTGTAGGTGAGCACATTTTGAACGGACATTAAACTGTTTATTGTCTCTGCGCCAGTTATGTTCATTCTTCCAGAGGGAGCTTTGAAATTAATATTCTTTTCTAAAATGAGATATATTGAGGTCCGAACCCGCTCGTGGCTCGTCTCGCTACTCGAGTGGCCAAGCCAGATGGACTCAAGTAAGATAATCTCCAGTACTCATATTGAACGTAATACTGCGTTTTCTGATTTTCTGCTTATCATGGCTTATTGTATTCAAATAATCTCTCAGTAGTACTGTAGCTCTAATCCTGGATTCACCCTGAAGAGCTACTCACATAGTGTCAGTTCTCAAGAACCCGTATTAAGATGGGTATCGCAAGCGGAAGTGGATGATTTCATGGCTACGCAGAAGGTTAGTCAATAGTTGACTTGCAGATATTGTCTTCCTAATGCAACATATTATAGCAATCACTGTGGTTGCAGCCCTGCACTCTCTAAACGTGCCTTATTATAAGTCGCGTATAATCCGTTCTTTCACAGATCGCCGATCTACCAGGCGTTGGATACTCGACAATGGAGAAGCTTATGGAGAGTACAGGAACGGAGTACGTGCTATCTTCATCATTTTCGTTTTGGACGGTTTGTTAAATATTCTAAGGACATCAATTTGCGGTGGAATGCTGTCTTTCACAACTCCAGCTACAGTAACCTACTCGTTTCAGGTTGGCATTGTGCTCGGAACTGCAAGAGTTCAGTGAGAATTGGCTGATCGAGAAGATTGGAAAGAAGAACGGAGCATTGGTAGGTTGTATTATGTCGCGTGTGATCTATTCTCAAAGGGGCTATCTGAGATGCATTGTGAGTTTTCTTCCTGCCGCATTGGGCCCGCGTGAAACTGTTCTATGTCCACCCCAATATCGCTATGCACATTAGCGTCAATTAACATGGCTACGGTGTCGAATGGAACAAGAACGTAGTGGTCTTTTCAGCTGTACCGTCTCTGTCGAGGAATCGATCCTTCTCCGGTGGTCATCGAACGGCAACGAAAGTCCGTTTCGTGTGACATCAACTACGGCATTCGCTTCACCAAGGTACATTCTCAACTTATTGTAAGGTTTCGTTGGTTGAGTGGGTCATATTTCCGTTTGGTGAAGGTAGGCTATGGATTGCATCCGATTCAGGACGAGGAGCTTCAACAATTCCTCGTTTCGTTGGTAAACGAGTTGGAGAAGAAGCTGAGACAGGCGAAGATGAAAGCGGGAGCGATGACGCTCAAAGTCATGGTCAGTTTGGGAGGGTTGGACGGTTTAGGCAGAGTTCCACTGGGTTATGCGACTGCGTAAGTAAGAGAATGAAGTGGACATTAAAAATGGTTAGACGCTTTACGAAAGTTACGGTAGTATTGCATTACAGGTTCGCGCAGCGGATGCGCCAATTGAAACAGCCAAGTACCTTGGGCATGGAAAGTGCGACACTCATACGAGGTGATGCATTCGTCTTGCTATAGCAGACAACTTTCTTTGTAATGTATCACGCGCATATTGAGATTGTGAAGGTTTGGCGATGGGTAGAAACATTGGCTACCAACTTCCCTTCGTTTCATCTGTTTCTCCTTTTGAGATGCGGCCGACTAGAGCCTCCAACTTGTGCCACGAACACTCTACTTGAGGAGGCCAAACGGTTGATGAATGCTGTCCGAGCACCCATTGCAGACCTTCGAGGGGTACGGTAGCTAACATATTGTGCGAACAAGTGCAGTCACATGCCAGACTGGTTCACAGTGAAGGGTAGTATCTAAAGAGAACGGTTCTGAATCGGCGGTAGACTTGATCACATGTACGTGTAAGAGGTTGCGGGCGATATTATAGATAGGCCTACAACTAACCCGCCTCTTGCCTCTGACAGTAAATGCACGCCCGAGTGGAGATGAGATCAAGCAATTCTTTGCCCCGAGGCCAGGTAGGATTGTTTTTGAGATTTAGTGCCCCCGCAAGGATGAAACGTCAGGATGGGATCTTGCGACAAAAGCAAAATGCCAAGAATCTTGCCCGGAGTGTTGGAATTTTGCTTTGTGGCAAGATTCGTTGTTGGCTTTCTTATCTCCTTGTCAGCGCGCCTTATATTCATGGCCCACACATCACAACCTCGTAATGTCCCGAGGCGTACAACTTTCAGCCAATACGAATACGGTGGTTGACAAGGCGGCGGGTGCGAAGGAAAAGGAACGGAGAGCTATCAGACAGCAGTGGATGGAGTTGATGAAGGAGGACGAGACGGGGGGAATGCGGAAGAAGGTGGCCGAGTTCCGGAAGGTCGACCCGCGACTGGTCAAGTACACCAAGCTGCACGTGGTGAGGGCTTGGGGATAGGGAAGGCAAGGCCTGTGCATGGGCAGGGTTTGCTGGTAGATTGCTCCAGTGGACCTCTCCAACACATAACGATCGAGAAACGTGCAAAAGTTGCGCAGAAAACTACTTCGGCTATGGTGCTCTCATAGGATGATTGCTTTAAAGGTAACATAAAGTGTCAGATTGGAGGGGAGATTTCGCGCGCGAAAGTTTGAAAATGGTGACTCCCGAAGAGAGAACCAGAAGTCCAATAGAAATTTTGCACCGAACAGGGGAGGGGAGGTGAGAGGGCGAGATCAAAGGAAGCACTGCCAGGGGGAAGGAACCCCTTCCTCTCTCCCTCAGGAGGGACGCTCAACTCGAGCTTGTTTACCTCGTTTCGCCCTGTTCTTTGTAGTGTTCGTCGTTTTCCTGTCATCGTTTCTTTCACTTTTCGTATGTTTTATCATTAGTTAGCATCTCAGGTTCGATGGACAACAACACGATCAGTCCGCGTGAACGTCACGACAAAGGGTAACAATTTCAGTCTTCCGTTTACGCTCTGTGTTGATAACGATTGCACTCAGGTTCATCTCCATCTTCTTCACTTCCCCCTCGCTTCGGGTGATCGCACGCGTTCCCCTTTCGTTCGTGTCCCCGAGGTCCCTCCATCTCCATGTCCCCCGTCCCTCATTTGCCAGGTGTCAATTTGTTCTTGCTTTTCCTTATTTGATTAGTTTTCAATTATATTCCTATCTTTTATTATTCTCTAGAGCATAGCACATACATTTCGACGATCCCTAGTGAACTTTTCTTTAGACTTTTCTGGTGCAGATATGTTTCAGATTTTTACTTGAAACATATCTCCACCAGGGTAGAAAAATCTCTGTTCCCATTCAATCCTATATGAATTGATTATGTATAGAGCTTCCAGCCTTCAATTTATTCCAATCCATTGCATAATTTGAAATGATAAAAATATTGCACGTGCAAGCATTGTGTGCCATGTCGCAGAAATGATGAAAATCTGAATTATTTGTTTTTTTTGTGGGAACGAAGATGGCGTCAGAGAGGCCGATACTTTCACCTGAATTTCATCAGAATATCTTCGCATCTCCTTTTCACTTTATACCTTTCCATTCGGCGTCCGGTCTCAACCTGTTGCAGTCCTCCGTGAGTGAGTGGAGATATTGGTGACAAGGCCGTATAATGGAAGAGATGCGAAGGTGAAAAGACGCCGAAGCTTTGAAGAAGCTTATCTAAAATTGTGCAAATGTGTTTCATTTTTTTACCTTTCCTGTCGTTGTCGCGTTGCGGCTGTGTGATTTCTTTCTTTTTTTGCGAGAATCACGACTCTGAAATGTAGAATGATATAAGAAAACAAGAAGCGATATTATGAAGTGAAGAATAGCGAAAACATAAGCGAAAAACATGAAATACATGAGAGACAAAGCGGAAATGGCTAGGGAGAAAGAAAGGAGTAGTGATCTCCTTCTCCTCTCCTCTCCCCGGGTCAATAGCGACCCGATTCCCATCTACCGTGCGCATGAATGGGTCAAATACATGATCCCAAACCCTTCTTTCCGGGATTCCGAGAAAACCAAGTAAAATTAAAGGGTCATATTTGTTTTATGGAAGTTTCTCATCCAGACCAACACGTCAGTATGATAATCTGTGACACTTTATGTTACCTTTAAGCCGACGTCCAAATTGCGCCAGCGCCCCCTTCTGATTGGGAAGGCAAAGTTTCTTGGTGAATCGACTCCGGTGAAGGTACGACAGAAGATCGTCTTCTTCATGACTTCTTATGGTGAGCAAGAAGGCAAAGTGATGCTGAAATGTTCAGCTTCTCATTCTTTGTCGCAGTCTTTTCTTCGATTTATTTTTGGTGTGTTATGGTGATTTATTTGCTGTGCATCACACGAGAGCTTTATTCCGTGTTACTTTCTCATTGCAGAGGTGAATCCCCGGTCGATAGAGGCGTTGATTCGACATGCACGATGTCTGGTGGAAAGGGGAGAAGTACGGGCTCTACGAGAATTCCTCGACGTTATCAAATGGTTTGCTGCTCTCGATTACCTAACAACTCTAGTAATTTGCTGAAGATTGATTTTTGATATATTGTAGCTGTAATAAAAAAATTCGGAGAAGGTAATTGAGAAATAACGTAGCTGGATTCATTTCTTCCTCTTGCACTTTTGTGTGTTGTCCTGTCTATCCTGTGGCATGTCCTCCATATTTAAGATGATGCTTCGTTGATTGTTCGCTTGGAGCCCTAGTCGTCTCAACGTGCGGAAAATGCGCTGATAACGCGTCTCATGACACTAGGACTCCAAGCAACCAATACATTATCAAAGAAACTCCATCTTAAATACGGATGAACTGACACAAGCTATACACCGCATGCAAAAGGGCGAGAGCATGGGTTGGATCTTCCCATTTTCTTTCTCCGTTACTCTTTACTCTGTTGGGTTTTCAGAACAGTAAGTGAACCCATCACATATTTTTGCAGTGTATCGTGCAAGCCGTTCGCTCTGGAGGGTTGGAGATTCGCAGTTAGATTAATTATTAATAAGGTACATAATATTTGACTGATTTATAGTTCTTATCTTGTAACCCTTTCCATTTCAGGTCAAAGAAATGACGATAGAGAAGTATGAAGCTGCGCTATGTGTGGAGACCGATGAAGAGGACGTAGAAATGGATGAAATCGCTCTCGGGGCACAATGTCTGGCTAACCTAGAAACCATTGACGTTCCCGAATAGATTATATACTACATATTCGAAAGAGATGTTAACGTACAAAGTGTATAGAGCTTTATCTAGGTGTGCCTCTTGTAGGAATCACATGGAGTAACGGGTGTCTCCGGTGCTTGTATTCTATTGTCATGCAATGAACGGGAAATGAAGGCGTTAGAAGTAATAAGTGGAGTCTGCAACGTAATTGTCCATGAAAGCGGGGGAGAGAATCCAGTGAGAATGCGCACGTCGAGTGCGAATTGGCTCTTGGCGAGTGTGCGAGGCATGACGCTGAATACATGAGCTACGATTAATTCAATATCTCTCATTTTCAACCAACAATTGCTATGTAATTGTAAGCTAAATGATCTGGCCATGTTGCTGTAACATGATCCCGCCCCACCTGGTTTTCCTTTCCGCAATAGTCCTTTGAACACGATTCGAAGCTAGGCTTGACCTGAAACGCTGCCTGTGATGGCGGAATTCATGATTGAAACCTTGCGAATACATGAGAACATACCTTATTTTTCATCTCCGTCGAGAGACGTTCGAGATACTCTGCTAGACGTCTTTTGCAAAGGGCGCGGTCCAAAGTAGCGAGTTCCGATAATCGGCGCTTCTGCGAATTTGTGATTTTTTCGATACCTAAGAACCGCAATTATATAAAGCAAATGCTACCTCATCATGGGAGGCGACATCATCCAGCCAGTTATAACAGCTTTCGAGCTTGAGAAGATTGGAGTCGTTGATGAATGATAGAAGTCTTAACGTTTTACAGTCGAAATTTTGCAATATTAAGCGAACAAGATACCAAATGTTGCATGGGTTATGTTGCTCTAGCTACGGAATACTAAGGGTCACTTCGTCTTGAGCTCCTCGTTGCTTTTTCCCTCCTTCTTCATTCGTTTGATCTCTTCCTTCTGCGCTTCTGTCAGCCATGCCAAGTGCTTGTTCATCAAAGCCTCCATGTCCCGTCGAGTGCGCATCCTACCAAGTATCAGTCAACCTAGCCGTAACTCGAGAACTGACTCTGGATTCTGATTCCACTCCTCCATCTGACGATAGCGATCATGCTTAACCAAACAGACTATCAAAAGCAGCAATAGGCAAAGAAAAAAGATGGCAAGGGCTTCTTATAAGGAAGTCTTACCGAAGCATAGGAAAGGCAGACCAAAAGCAGAACGAGAAACAATCGCATGCTGTCTGAATACTGTCAGTTAACGCGAACGACCCAATATCAAAGGAAATACTCTTATCACTTGGTCTGTTTTGAAGAGCGCCGTAACGACAATAACATACAATGGACATTCAGTTCTTTTGGGACACACAAAACAGTACAATGATAGATTCAATGATAAGAATCGTTTCTTTAAAAATTAATCGAAATATTAGAAGCAAATAATAACACATTTTCAAGAAATAAGTTGTTACCTCTGCTGAATTGAGTGACAATGCTTTACGCAGAAATCCGTAAAATAATCAACAATGTGGTAAACATTGCAATGATGGAGCGTTGCTTGCATTAGCTTCGTCGCCGTCTTAGTTACTTTCGGAATTCATTAACCAGTAGGCAGTTGCTAGAAAGACGGACGGAGATTCGTGTTCATCGACGATGAACTGGCGACGGCCGGTATTCGGTTGCTGTCCGACGATCCACGAGCCGATGCGTTGTCCATCGCGAAGAGCCGCAAGTGCAGACGCGTGCAGCCTTCAATTTCAATATACTGACAATGTTTTAAAAGTTAAGCGAATAAATGTAACAACTATATGTAACAACTCGTTTGCTAAACATATCACAACATTCTGTTTGTTGTATTCCATCGATATCTGTCCTCGTCTCGCAAAATTCTCACCCATAGCTTTGAGCATGCACGCGAGTTGACAGCGAAAGATTCTCCGGTATTCGGAGGAGCGAAAGTAGCAGACGTAGTACGAGCACGAATAGCACATCAACGCGGGGATAACCTCAACCATTTGATTTATGGGAGAATGCGATCTAAATGTACATTGTACGATTGGACAACGGAGGCTGTTTCTCGGTCGACTTGTAGAATGTTCATGAGGTTAGAGACGATGACACCGGTGTATCTGCGTAAGAATTAAGTAAAACTCTAAATAAATAAATTTGGTTCTCTGTTATCTCGTTTTTCTTCGAATGGACAAAGTTCTTTTTTTTATTTTAACAGAAATCTAAAGTTTACCTGCAAACCAGGAAGACAACTAGAAATACAGAGAGACTCTTGAGTGCCTTTCTCTCCGTGTCCACTCGGCGTTGACTGCTCTGTGAACGATTGTGGTTTGATTTCATCTGACGATGGGATGATACCTTGAAGCTCTTCCTTCGCGTAAGCAGCCTCTTCTTCGAGACGATGCTTGCATAAGAGATGATGTATGTGACGATCGTTACTCCACCGAACAGAAGGGCGACAAAGTACCTAAACTTTTTAAATTTCGTCATTGATTTATCCTTGAACAGTACGGAAGCGTGTCATTACGTGAAAAGATGCACCACACGCGCAGACAGCCTAGCAATGACATACTAGTTATTTTCGTCTCAGATTCAAGATAAACATATAATATAAAAATTACCAAGCTTCGTTAGCCAGAAGTGGCAGAGTCATAGGCGGATTGCACAGTTCAACCAGCTCGTTGTCCATCTTCAAAGACGCAAGGACTAAGACAGCAGTGCCGTAGAAGAACGGAGGAAGGCAGAAGACACAGACGTAGGGGATTTTGCGGTAGACACGGTGACTGCAAAGTTGAAGAATTCATTGGAGCCCTGGAGTTAAAGAATTTACATGCAAGGAGGAAGTAATGACTATGTGCAAAAACTGCTCACCGCAGGGGCATAACAATAGACAGGAATAGATCGACGGATATCATCGCTACCAGTCCCGTCTCCGCACAGCGCATAAATATGTAGGGAGAGATGATGCGGAAGCATGTGCTCCTGAAGAAAATTAACCGACTGGAGAATAAGTTCAATATAACCATAGTTGAACGGTTATTCGGGCCGGCTACGATTACGTTACAATTACCTTACAATGGGTATTTCTGCTAGTCCGTACACGACATTAACCCATTCAAACAGCAAGCACAAGGATTCACAGAATGCTAGGAGGCACAGTAGAATACCTGAGAAAGGTGTAAATCTTGAAAGTTTGGATTTCTACGTAACTATCCATCTTATTTAATGTCTACTTCGGACTTGATATTATCGAATCCGAAACCGAACATTGTTCAGTTTCAGTATAATCGACTGATTATACTGAAACAACCTGACAAAAAAACCTGACACTTACCTGACACAAAAAAATCTGACACTTACCGTATTTGGTACGAAGTGCGGGAATTCGATAGTGGGCAGTTATCAGTGAACTGTTTCCGAACAAGCCAATAACGTTGAAAATAAGAACGAATGAGTAGAGGATAAAGCGGTCAGTGTCTGTGATGGACATGGTAGAGTGTATAGAAGAGGGTGCGATATGACTACGAGATAAATTGCGAGTGTCGTTCCATGGACAGATCGAAATCATGGACCGAGCAGGAGTGAAGAAGAGTGACGCCATAGCAATATGGCGATAATAGGAAAACATATAACAAGAGTGCATCGACACGTGTAACTCTCGCATTTTCATATGGAATCACATAAATTATGCATTTTAAAGCAAACTAGCTGTATTTCATCTTATGGTCATTTATAAGGATACTATAGGCTTATAAGGATAGGCTGCAAAGTAATGGCTGTTTCATCGTGTAACTCTGAGCCCTCAGTGATAGAGAGTGAGGAATAAAGAGCAGCTGCCTAGCTAACCTTCTCTTCCAGTTCCGTAGATAGTTAATCTCCTTCACCCTTCCTTTAGCTTGGTCCGCCTTTCATTATTGATAGTTTTACTGCGATAAATGAACATCCCTCTTATCCTTCGTCTAATGGATACATTGTAATGGAAAACACACAGAGAGATAGTTGAGGGAAAAGAACCTTGCAAACGGAGATATATCTATATATGGCTCGGAGATAGGTAAACGGAGATAGGGTGCTTACACCCATCCTTCCGTAGCAATCTTATCAAATAAGAGTTCTCAAATGAAGCGCTCCAACGTGTTTTCGTGTCACTACCACCTATTTCCACTTCCGATGCCTTTATTTGTAGAAATGACAATGGAAGGAGAAGTGGAACTGCTCAAAAACGGGATGCGGCCAGGAAGACAAGTAGACCGATGGTCAATGCGAAGGAACTTGTACTGATGGTGGCAGTGTTACACAAATCCGTATCACAGTAGCAATGCACATACTCACCCTTTGTCTTACAGCCCAATTCCTGAAATTTACACAGAGCGAAAATATACCTGCTTTTTTATTTTGGTATGCGATGACAAATTCAATACCACTAGACCCATTATGCGCATTTAATGTATTCGAATATTGATACACCTTTCTTGCGGCACTATTACCATATCGAAACCAATGTATTATTGTCTTTTAATCCAAAATCATCTTACGTATTTTCCCGGCTTCATACACGCCTTGTAAGGTTGAGCGAGGGAGTTCCCAGTAAGCTGTAATAAAAGGAGCTGGATCACGAGTTTCTGGCATATTCGCTCTTTTCAACATTAATAGTGAGATCAATTCCAAAACTAAGGCTACGACAGAGAAAAGCGCTGCAGTTTACAATTTTAGTTTAAAAAATTAAAAGGTCCCTCTGACCATCGCATTCATTCCAAGAGAAAATCAATTAGCCACTGTGAGATACAAGAGACGAGTGAAGAGATGTAGTTAACGACATGAAAAGCGTTTTCGAAATGGAAAAAAGAAATGAAAAGAAATGTTGGATATAGGCTAATGTTGTCTACCTTTAATTAGCCAGATTCCTCACTAGTCGTATCGTATCCCCCAGTGGCCATGCTCATAGCGCCATGTGTATTCCCTTTCTCACGACCGTTTATATGAGCAGAGCTAAGACATTAAAAATGCTTTACAAGCGCTTCAGTTCACGATAGCGTAGTTCAGTTTGCGATAGAAACGAGTCATTCCAAATGTGTTTGAGGCGTGACGCGTATGAACGCACTCATTTTCGTGATGACAGTCATCATATGCACAGCATTCCGCCCAGTGAAGAATGTGTCTAATAGCGAATTGACCACTATTTCTGAATTTTCTCAGGAGTGGCTGAACCAATCTACCAAAATTTCAGAGCTCATGGAACTCACAGTAACGAACGTAAGTTTTTAAATTCATAATTATTGGTTCACGTACTCACCTACAGGATCAAATCCTATGCGCAGAAATATTCGCCATTAGAACGCTTGGAATGCTGTGTATGGTAACAACAAATGTTGAATTTTCACGTTACAGTATGCTGAAATTTGTGTGCCGTTTTTAAATGTAGGTGCAAAACGGTCCTGGCTTCTATATAAGATACCCCTAATTAAATTTCGGCTCCACTGTACCGTGTGCCCTGGGCGAAAACGGTGCAGTTGTATGGCACCTGGTACGGTACCATCCGCCCTTCGGGCGCTTGGTACAAACCCCTGCATTTGGTACAAATTCCATTTCCGTTCGTATTTGGTACAAATTTCATCTTCGTTCGTATTTGGTACCGTTTTCAGTTTGCCCTGGTATTTGGTAAAGAATAGAAAGATGGTATGGTATTTGGTACAACCTGAAATAACATTTTGAGTTACACGAAGACAGCTGTTGTTTCATTATGGGGTAATTGACTTGTAAAGAATTCCCTCGTTCTTTTACTATGCCCTTTCTTGCTATTATTGTTTTATCGTTGTATCTACCCTGTTACTGTTCAACAATTTAGTTTATGACTTTATTAGCTTACTGAGTATACTGTAATTTAACAAGATGTTGACATAAAAGTAGTAAAACGCTACGAGTTGTACAACGTGAAAGATAATTTGAACCTTGCGCTTAATTGTAACTTGCGGTTTACTTGGGAATTCTCTCGTTAAGTATATTCTTGATATTATACTGCTTGTTGTCTATAGCTGTAGATCACCTCACGCTCTCGGAGCCGGGTATATAAGGCGAGTCTCCGCCATTGCATGTTCGCTTGTTCCCTTTACTTTTCCCACCCTTGTGATAAATCCGTCCCCCACTGAGTTGTCTTGGACGCTATCGTGGGGCAGGTACGCAACAGTGGCGACCAGGACAGTAAGAACCTTCCCTCCTATGTTAATCCTTATCCTCGGATATTGAGTTGTCTTGCTCTCTACGGGTGCGTCCGTAGATCAAGGTTCCTGGCGGTCTGGTGAACCCAGAGCCAGTGTATTGTTGTCCGACTGTCTAGAGAGGAACTCTAGTAGTCGAGAAGTACGCGTGACTGAAGATCAGACTTGACAGAAGGTAGAGTCTGTATTGATTGAGTACCGTAACCATAATGGCTACTGTTGAGACCATCATGATGGAGATTTTGACTGTACAAGCAGAGACGAACAAGAGGTTCGAAGAGAGGCTTGATGCTTGTGAGCAGAGGCACGAGAACCTGCTCCGATTGATGGCTCAAGGCAGTCAGAGCGAGGGTACTTCCCAAGGGAGGAAGGGGCCATTGATCGATGCCGATGAAGCAAAGATCAGCGACTTCGACTATTATCCACATGAGTTTGAAGTGTGGTACGATCGGCACATGGATATGATTGAGGACAACATGAAAGATGTTGAGGAGTGTGCAAGAGTCAGAATCTTGCTGAGACACCTTGTAAGATTGGGTTTGCCGAGTTTGAAGAGAATTCGGGCAAATATTTTGAAGGTAGTGAACAGTGAGCAGTATGGACCCCTGAACGAGTTGTTCGAGCAGTTCTCGACTCTCATGGCACTCGAAGGATTTGAGTACTCTGTGCAAGGTTCAGGAGGCGTGCAGTCAATCGCTAAGAGTAGCGAAACACGTCGAACAAGTGGATCGGAGATGTGGAATGAGAAGGGACAGACTGGAATGAAGGGAAAGAAGTGCTTTCGATGTGGAAAGCAGGGACATTTCATGAGGAATTGTGCCCGAAAATCGGATAGAGAGTCCGATGTTCCCGAGAGATGCCAGTTCTGCGAGTGTCTGGGACATGTCGCTAAGGATTGTCCAGAGTTCCATGTTCAACCGAAGAAGGTTGTTCACTCGAAGGGAGTGAAAAACAACAAGGCGAAGGTGACTGGGCACAGGGTCAGAGATCACGCTCATGACTGACGAGGCCTGGCGCAAGATCGGAAGTCATCCGTTGGACGAGGAAAATGTGTTGGCCAATTGCGCGAATGATAACGAGCTCGAAATTCTGGGAATGTCCGAGTGTACTATGGAGTACGAGGGTATACATGGCACAGGATTGGTCTACGTCACAAATGGTTGTGACAGGAATCTGCTTGGAGTGGATTGGATGGGGCGAATTGGTGCCAAGAGGGCATTCGCAAGGGTCCAGAAGCAGTCGCTGGAGACACAGAATGAGGAGTTGTCGCAGAGGCCGAAACCATGAGACAATATTGTGGGGCAATATTGTGTTTGAATTGCAATGGTGTAAAGCACGGCATTCTGCTCCAATGCAAAACCTTTGGAAAGCGAAAAATCATTCTTCTCATTCCGAATACGGTAGATCAGTGTGCCGCACACCACCAAGCATAAATTAGGTAGGGGAGGAATGGCTATGTGATAGGCACCAACAATGCTGCATTGGGACCTTATCTAGCGTTAGAAGGATAATAATCCGAAATGCTCATGATATTCGCTTTCCAAAGGTCTAGAATATTGTGAAAGGTGTTTCTACACCATTGCAATGGTGTAAAAAATGAATATGGTAGATATTGAATGAAGTTTTTTTCCGTGCGAGACTATTCGCAAAATCGTGAATATTAAATTTTGATGCATTTTCGCTTTTTGATATTTTATGGCTTTATACAATTTTGGAAGGAGGAAAGGGAAGGACATATTGGGTGAACCGCGGCAGCTGCTTCAAGTAAATATCGGTTATTACCTCTAGATAGAATAATGAGACGCGAGCCTGTAGCAAAAAATTCATTCATTTTCTTTTTCTCTTGTTTTCTTTTTCCCCTTTATGGCTTAGCGGAACACAAATTTGGACTATTTTTAGTTCTAAAAGGGGGCAGAGCATACTTTGAAGCATGCGACGCTTCCGGGTAGGCATTCCCCCGCAATGGGTTCTTTCGTGATGTCCAAAGGGTGCACACCTGCAATATCGCTTATAATACAAATTAAGATAAAAAGGCAGCATATAATCTATTTCAAAATTCCATTTGACTCTTTATTACTCCAGACTTTTTTCGCAGACGCGCGCGAATAAACTGTAAGAGTAAGACGCGCGACGGGAAACTAAAGATGCACACCAAAACTACATTTGAATTTTCAGAAATTCGAAGAATGTGTGCACGTTAACTACTTGCTCGCGCACTTAAACTGTAAGACGATCGCATCAAAACTACATTCACGCGCACTTAAGCTGTAAGATGCGGAGCGCGCGCTTCGCGCCTTGCGAAGAAAGTCTGGAGTAGGTATTTGCATACGTTTTGCAACGACTTATTTAGTCAGCTCAAAAATTTTGCATTCAAAGCATTGTGCGGGAGGGCTTTCTCTACATTATCTACTAAATAATTCAGCTTACATTTTTAAATGGTACAGTGCATAGCTTTAGAGACGAGTCTATGCCTCTTCTGAGGCATAGACTCGTCTCTAAAGCTATGAAGAGAAGTGCGTTCAATGCATGTATTATGTCTGCAGTTCTTTATGGTTCCGAGACGTGGACAATGCATCCTTCTGATCGAGAAAGGCTTGCTGTCACGCAGAGGAAAATGGAGAGGAAGATGCTGAATCTAACGATGTGGGACAGATAGACCAATGAGAAGGTAAGGAGTGAGACAGGAGTAACTGACTGGGTAAAGGAAGCAATCAGACGAAAGTTCACTTTTGCCAACAAACTGAGATTGATGAGTGATGAGAGGTGGGCAAAGAAAGTTGCTTCATGGATCCCGTACAACTACGTGAGGAACCGTGCAACTGGCCGCCCTCGACTCAGATGGCCGGATGAAGTGAAGAGAGTATTCGGACTGAGATGGCTCAATTTGACGAACGAAGAATGGATCACTTCCCTTGATCAGCATGCGGCATGACCATACCGTACCATCCCTTGGCATGACCCATGACACTGATAAACTACAGTGCATTCTCCCTCTCTTTTCCGTTCGCGTGCGGCTCGCTCTCTCATTTGTCTCTCCACCAAGAGCCTTCCCACAGTTTCAACCAAGGATAAGAAGGAAGAATCCTACTCAAGATTCATCGTCACCTCGGACAGAGTGGGTTTATTTGAAGAAGATTTGAAGTTCCTAACCTCTCCTATCTACATCAAATGCCCTCCTTTGGACCCCAATCCACTGATAGTCCTGATAAAGGTGTAAAACTGTAAACTGTAACTCTAACGGTGCTAGAAGAAGCCAAAGAAGTGAAGGATCTTGGATACTACTTACTTAGATAACTAATTGAAATTTGATATTCATACATCTAAAATCATAAGCAAAGCACTACGCAGATATATATCTCATATGACACGATCCGCGAGAAAATCTGAATTCGAAGCTCCATGGCGGTAGAAATTTCCCCGAGAAACATTAAAATAAATGTGTACTACTACGGCCCACGGCCCGAGTTGTTTTGACTCTACGGCCCATGTCCCAATCACTACCATGGGCCGTAGTACTCGGAAGAGCCGTAGGCCGTGGGCCGTGAATTAGTAGGTACCTAAGCTTGGTGATAAGATCTATATCTTGTCCTAAAGAGTGACCATTGTTAAAAAGTGTATTGTGGGACCCTTGTGGGTTTGACCTACCTTCCTCGTAATTGCTATAACAATATAAGTTCCCCAGTGTCGTTCCCAGAATCATTGCAGCAAGCACCATGATGGGGCGAAACATTCTGAAAATATTTTAATTTAAAAATGACAAGCTAGCTTAAGGATAGCTGAACAGATAAGTAAGAAGGATAAGTTCAAGTACATAACAACTCCATATATTTATCCAATCTATTCTCTCTCTTCCTCTCTGATAGATGGTTTCTCCAGGTTCCATGGTCACGCCTCACGTATGATCCCGCCAGACATGTAAAAACGGAACATGCGCCAGGTATACTGTAACGGAATTTTAAATTACCGCCTGTTACTTTTCGCACTTTTCGTTGCGAGAGTACGCACACCTAGAGCAGCGACGAGCGTCGCGTGCGCGTCGCCGCCGAATTTTTTTGAATATCAGAACTCTCGACGCGAAAAGTATCACGAACTGAAATTTGGCCATGTTCCGTGTCTAATGCAATTTAAATGTCTGGTCTGGGCTCATTTAAACGCTCGTGCGCCTGTCAAAGATCCTAAAATATGGCAAAAATTTAGGAAAACCATTTCACAGTCATTTCATCAACCGTGATCTGCATACAAAAAGTGGTTATGAAAAGACCTATTTGATGAAATGGTGATTTTGCAATATTTACGGGAAGGAACAATTGGTGAACGAAACCTTGAAAAAAGTCGAGCTGACAATAAGAGAAAAATTATAGCTTTTATGTAAGGACAAAAACTACAAAGAATGAAATGTCGAAGAAGGAAACTTGTTTTAGTCTTCGAAAAAAGGAGAAGAATCATCGAAAGGAAGAAAAAAAGAAAAAAAATCATCGAAAGGAAGAACACAACAATAATTATCGAAAAGAAGAAAAAAGGAAGACAAATGAATCATGAGATTGCTACAGAAACTACTTTAAATTTTATCTATATATTAGGCTGTCTCATATATTTCGGTGCAGTTATTCAAAAAATCATATCCCATCTTCCGATAAAAGAAGAGTCCTCAAATTTTCACAGTATGAGAACATGAAGTGCTCGATGTAAG
Source organism: Micoletzkya japonica (assembly GCA_900490955.1). Classification (NCBI taxonomy): domain Eukaryota; kingdom Metazoa; phylum Nematoda; class Chromadorea; order Rhabditida; family Diplogasteridae; genus Micoletzkya; species Micoletzkya japonica. The sequence continues at coordinate 48,021 of LS873453.1, read as the reverse complement.
TACGGCATTGAGCTTTTGAATTGAAGGCCTTTTCGCAGAAAATTTATTTTTTTTAATATGCAAATGCCAAAAATGCTTGAAATTCACACACCAATTTGCTACAAAAACAAATAATTATTTTATTTCAAGTTAACATTTTTCGAAATGTCCAAGAAGCAAGGTATGTTTCACTCTTTCTAATGGTGATGTTTTTGGAGTAATTACTACTACAAAAATAGAAGATCTTTTGTTGAGAAGCTGATACAGCTGTATGACCAACATTGTCCTACGAATTTAGAATATATAAAAAGCTTACAGTGAAAACTTGATACGTAAACAAAACTTGCTTGACCTTATGTGTGTAAACAAACCTTGGTGATTTAAATAAATCATTAGATAAATTTGGCATAGGATGATTTAGTGAAAATTGGAACACGAAAACGTCTACTTTGATCTAATTCCATTACAACTTTCCCAGGGTTTAACCTATAAGCGCCATACTTTTATCTATAATGATCTACTTAATATTTGTTCGAATAGTGAAGAGATGATCTCTCTATGATATTTTCACGCTGAGTTATAAAAAGTTCAATATGGTCGACCACAGAGCAGGTAGACAACACCTTGGTTGATGCTGTATATCTCCCATAAGAGATAGCACCCAGATTAAAGGTCGTATAGCAAGCATCCATCCTACCCT
>LS873453.1:31428-46725 GCA_900490955.1 Micoletzkya japonica | reverse complement strand
TTAATATTTGTTCGAATAGTGAAGAGATGATCTCTCTATGATATTTTCACGCTGAGTTATAAAAAGTTCAATATGGTCGACCACAGAGCAGGTAGACAACACCTTGGTTGATGCTGTATATCTCCCATAAGAGATAGCACCCAGATTAAAGGTCGTATAGCAAGCATCCATCCTACCCTACAACATACTACAACGTTTTAAAAATAAATGAAAAGTGTGCTGAGATTAGCATCAAAGTTGACAAATAGTAGAAGTGCACCGAAATATATGAGACAGCCTAATACTTCACCTACAACGCGATCCTCGAACACTGCTCTGTTATAGCTGTCTACTAGACAACTGTGTCTAGAGTTCGGCCGATAGCGTACGTCCGAGCTATCATTATTTATCAATATTATGTCTGTTTTTCTGCCTTGTCAGTGAGCCTCTTCACTAATCTTCGTTCTTGTTTTGTGAAGTAAATACTATATCATATAGGACTTCATTGTGGCACTTTTGACCGTAAACGAGGTGGAACCTATTCCTTATGTCCTACCGCACAACGTTATGCTGCGTTGAATAGAGCCGTATGCAAATTAAGAGAGTGGAGGCGAGAGAGCATGGAAATTGGAGAGACGCAGAGACATTCGCAATTTCGGAAAGCGGACTGGTAAAACGTCGTGCTACCGCATTTTCCGCATTTTCTACTATTCATTCATAAGCATAATTTCCAACCACATTTGAAATAATCTCCATTTTCATAGTATGATCGAATGGGGTAGTCTATGGTGGCCGTCCGGCTGTGGGTTGCGCTTCCGCAGACTACGGTATACTGTATGCTGACTTTCCGTGTAATGTATCTGACCCAGTGACACTTTTGTTTCTGAATACCGTAATCTCGTTTGTTCCTATTACTTGGCCAAGCTTGGCTGCGGAGCTGCAGCTGCGGAGCCTGCACAAGTTGCAAGTTTTGAAGATGGCCGTAGCGATCGCGATTATTGGACGAGATGTATGTTATCTTTTATCTTTCTTAAATATTCTGTGGCTGATTTGAAGGAATAACAAGAAGAGAAAAGTTATCAGTTCGGAATATTATACTTCTTTATGTTATTGGTATTTCCTATTAGTTGTAGTGCCTTTTCAGAATTCACGGCTGTACACGAAGGTTTCGCCAAGGGAGTCTAATGAGTACGATGTACAGGTATGGGCTGTTGAATACTTCTTCCCTTTGGTTGAAGAGATCAATTAGGTGCTAGTTATAGTGATTGTGCCGGCATATATGCCACAGTTTCGCATTTTTGTTCAATATTGAATATGTCTTTCACGTGAAATGCGCTAAAGCTGGAGATGAAATTTGTTGAATGGTTGCGGGGGGGGGGGCATGCCAAGTAGGAGACTAGTAAGGGACATATCACAATCATAAGTCCCGTAAGCAAAGAAAACGTTATTCGTTGCAGATGTTCCTGCACTGTTCAATGGACCTCGTTGAGGACAAGTTGAGTAAAGCGTCCGAATTGTTTCTCGGACTTCTCAACTCCAATCACAAGTAAGTCTGTTTCTACCCTTTTATACATTTCAAATTTGATTCCTGATCTTTTTTCTCCCTTTTCATTGCATTCGTTCACTTCTAGAGTTCCATATTTGTTCCATATTACCTATTTAGAAAAGACCTCACTATCGCTTATGAATGACAATCTTTAGGTACAAATCGTTCGGGTTTTCGACTAATTCTGGCGTCAAGATCATCCTTGTTCTCGCACTGGCCTGTGCGACGTATAAGTTATGCATATAATAATAATAATAATAATAATAATTTTTAATGCATATTTTATCTTTTTATATATATTTTAGTGGCTGTAATCTGAAAGTGATATCCGTAGTAGTGTGATTTGAATAAAGTAGGGAAAAATGATCTGTTCTGTAAAAAATAATACTGTTAGCAGAAAGTAATGCAATGTCTTGTATGTAGATTGTATTTACCAGTTCACTTGAGTAGATTACTTTGATGACATCGATTGTGTTAGAGCAATAGGCATTTCAGGATCAGGATCTACGGGGAATCTTCAAGCGGTTTCATATGTACTACACGAATGCACTGTCGAACCCGTTCTACGAACTGGGCAAGCCCTTGAAGACCAAGTGAGACTATTCATCTGTTATAAATATGGAAATTAAAAAAAACTGTTAGAGTGAAAAGCACGCTTTCAGGGAGCTGGATAATGCTGCAGCTGACCTATTTCGATTGACTCCTGCAGAATGAGAAATATGCATAGTCCCATTATTTGCATGTTAGGCAATATCTCTTCCAGTCTTATGTGATGCAAATTTGTTATAGATTTCACACAATATCCAGATTATTTACAAACCTTGGTTATGCGTGTATGTATAGAAACAACTTTTCCTTACTTTTACCTATATTATCGTAATGCTTCCATGTCTTTTCGGGTTGTGTGACAATAATAAATTATTCGACTTTTTCTTTCATACTTAATCGATCGAGTTCTGTTTTCTCCATGGTATCTCCTTGTTCACTTACATTTTAAATGGTCTTGGAAACACACTTTTCGAGCGCAATTGGTAGAAGAAGCTTCATCTCCCCATCATTTACATTGCGGTAGTACGAGATTCCACCAATCCCAGTTTTTCCAATTGCGACTTCCTTGCGTCTTTCCAATGTCCATGTTCACTCCTAATCTGCATACGAAATTGTTCATCCTGTGGAGCATAACGCTGCGGTGAAGAATAATTGTTTAGACATAAATGGACGACAGTATCGGCTTCAGCGGAGTCATACGCATCTCCAATGCCAGTGACTACATCGCACCCTCAGCGGTATGCTATTCTTATATTTTTTTCTTAGCTTATTTAATTAGTTGGGATGATTTATAAACATAGGAAAGGAATGTAATCAAATTTGCATTAAGTGGAAATAAGTAATTGAATGAAGGTTCACGGCGATCTATGTAATTAAGGCTTGTGTTATCCCCGTTCGGACGAGTACTGTAAGCGATGAGGGTGATCTTGTGGGCAGGCACGCGAAGAAGGAGGGACAGGTAAGGGTGGGTATACGGTAGTCATGAGGCGGTCAATGGGCCAGCATACGTGAACTATCTGCGCTTTTGTTTGTTGAACCTTGGTAGCCTAATAATTGTCCGAGGCATCTTATATTTTACCTGATATTTCGCCTAATGAGAGATATATTTCTGCATTGGGACTTCTTTTCATGTCTATGATTCATGATAGGCGAACCAGCTCCCCCGTTGTGCGTGCAAAAACTAATCGTTAGATTCCTGCACATCTCTAATATACCACTTCTTTTCTGCTTTAGAAGCCGGTGAACGTCTCGAAAAAAGAGTAGGGCAAAATGGGTTTTACTAATGGTCGAACAAGGTACCGTACTAACTGGCCGGACTCGGGTCCGTGACATCTCAAATAAGCGACCTCTGTCCTATACTTTTAGAAGCCGGTGAAGGTCTCGATCTCACTCGCGGACTGTCTTGCATGTGCGGGGTGCGTCACTTCGGCCGAAACAGTACTCATCGAGGAACAGAACCTACAGGCTGCCCTGAGGGGGTTACGAGGTACGGTAGGCATCTTGGGGGAGTACTGTAGCTATATCCTAGGATACAAGAGCATGCTTTATGGCAAGCAATTTTAAACTTTGAGATGTATTATTTTTTTCTTCCAAAAATGGTCGAGCTACTAAAATGCTCTTGCAAACTAGCAAAACCACGCTGTACCCGGCGATCCACGAAGCGTGCCGCGGTCGCCCTGCGTATATGGTCCAGGAGCTTCGCTCCTGGACACATAACACAGGGCTCCCACGGCACGCTTCACGGATCGCCTAAGCTTGTGTGTTAGTAGGGGGTGGGCGCCTTCGGCGCCCACTGCTCTCCATACGCCTCAATTACATTTGGTTATCTTTTTTCATGTCATAGGCAATGTTTCCGGAGGATCAATGCATACATATGAAAGGATCAGGGAAGAGAGGACCAACCGCGCGCCGCAAGAATTCGGAGTGGAATAAGCACAATACTTTCAATCAAGCAAGGAGGTAAAGCGCGCGATGAAGAATGATGGGCGAAACCCGAGTTGGCTAAGCCATGTACCAAGGTAGAGTGGTGGTAAGGGGCTGCGCTTGCTAATCAGAGCGCTGAAGTTCGGATCGATCCTGCGCAAATTCTTTTTGCACATTTTGCCAAGGTATCCTCAAAAAATGCAAAGTTTTTCTCTGATGAATTTTTGACCAAAAATGATCCCCGTGCTCTGAAACGTATTCTGACAAAAGTAGAAGATTTTTTGAAAAATTTCAAAAATATTTTTTTCTCAGCCAATTTTCAAAATTTTCAAAAACGCAAAAAATATTCCCGAGGTGTGAAGAATTGAATAGGGGTCTTGTAAGAACTTTTTTTTGAAATTCGAAATTCTAAAGGAGTTGATCGAGGAACGAACAAACAGACACACATACACACACAGACGGACAAAATTTTCAGTCATTTGCTAGTAAGAAGTAAACTAGCGGAACTAAGTGGTAACACTGCTAAAAAACGATGTAATACATACGTCTCTATGTCGTGTTGAAACGTCCACAAGTCGAGGAAAAACTATGGAAAAAACTAAGATATGCACGTGAAAATATCCTGTTACACCTTAGTGAAAGATTATCTAAGTTGTCCCACGTTCAAACGCGAAAAACTGAACTAAGTTCGGTTAAATGCTGAAAAGAGACCGAAAATAACTGGAAATGTTGAAATAAAGTTGAAAAACAACATGAAAACAAATTAGAACACAACCGCAACAAAAATAATACCAGACACGAGTAAAAAATTCGAGAAATAAAAATAAAATAAATTCCAACTAAGTTCGTCAGAGAGGAGAGATTATAGTAAAGCTAGATTTTTCTCAATTTTATATGTCATTCCCTCATGCATCCCAAGTCATTCTGTGAAATCCCCATATTTTTATACGGTCGGTGCGGAGAAAACGACCGCTAAAGTTGTCGTTTTTTCAGCAATTTGTTTTAATAACTTTTCGGAAACGTCTATAACTCGGCTCATTTGGAAGATTGTGTTTAGTCCAAGTACTTATTTTTAACCTCTCAATGAGATGAATAGTTTGACACAGGTTACGCAATAATTAGTGTTTCGAGAAAAGTTTTAAGCTTAAATATGCCTTAAATGAACCTTACATGTCTTAAGCGAACGCCCTAAAAATAGGAGCTGAAATCGATAGGCTCATTCTCAGACGGATTCTAGAATATGGTATCTGGTTTCCATGTACAAAAATTCATCTGAGCATCCATCTGGGCAACATGTCTCAAAATCCATCCGAGCATTCATGTCCCACTGTTTTGGAGAAATCAGCAGAGCATCCATCTGGAAACCATGTTCGAGAATCCGAAGCAATGGAATGAGTTTATTGACGGAACATTTTCGTCAACAATATTTTTGTCCATTATTGAAAATCAGAGTTATATTGGCTTCGTGGATGGACTAAGAAGGAGAAAAGAATTTAAAAAAGAAAGATGAAGCGCGCGTTTGGTAACGTTTGGTAAGGTAAGATCCCAATCCTTTTCTGGGGAAAAGCCGAGTAGGAGTTGAGAATTGATAATATGCCTTATGGGGAGCTTAGTAATGATCGTACTGCAGGAATGTCACTCAGAACCCAAGTTATTTGATAGGATACAGTTCAACCCAAAAATTTGCATATTCGGAATAGTCAAGACCAACGATACTTGATTATAGCTCAGCCTTACACACAACTACCCTATCGATTTCAGCTCCTAGGTTTAGGGCGTTCGCTTAAGACAAGTAAGGTTCATTTAAGGCATATTTAAGCTTAAAGCTTTTCTCGAAACACTAATTATTGCGTAACCTGTGTCAAACTATTCATCTCATTGAGAGGTTAAAAATAAGTACTTGGACTCTTCAAAATGAGCCGAGTTATAGACGTTTCTGAAAAGTTATGAAAACAAATGGCTGAAAAAACGACAACTTTAGCGATCGTTTTCTCCGCGCTCCGACCGTATAAAAACTATGGGAATTTCACAGAATGACTTGGGGTGCATGAGGGAATGACGTATGAAATTGAGAAAAATCAAGCTTTACTTTGAAAAAGGGCGAGGAGTTTCATTCATTTCTAGTGAAACGGTACGTATCCACACTGATATAACCGGTCCTGCTCCTTGCAGACAGTGCCATCTCGGTAGTCTCGGTGTCTCCTGCTTCGCTTGCATCAATCGCAGCACATCGGAAGTGCTCATTGAAGGAGGCCGCGCAACGCATAACGCTGTACTTCATTTCCAATGTAAGTTGCCATCCCATGATGATTTTCGCTCTAATCCTTGTGAAGGAGCCAAAATAGCATGACTGCCTCCAAATACATACCGTATACTAGGAATGGCAGAATGTGAGGGAAGAGTACAAATATCCATAATCAGCTTTCTCGCGGTATGCCCTTTCGGGTTCCTCTTTCTGACGCTTTTTGTCGGCTATTGTTTCACGCTTCCCATAAATACCAGAGCATGCCTACAGAGGTCGAAAAGTGAAACGCAACCGCGAAAAAAAAGCGTCAAAAAGCGAACCCTAATGCCCTTCCCTCCCATTCTGTCATGCCTACCGTATGCCCCACTGGTTGGTTAAATCATACACGGGCAGCCTTCCCCGCAATATTTTGAGAAACGGGCCTACCAGTGTACGAAATCAAGCCTACCAATTGAAATTTTTTAGGAAATATAGGCCTACCAAAGTAAAATTCCAAAGAAATATGGGCCTACCACCCATACTTTCGGACCATGCCCAAGTATGGGTTAAATGTCGCATTCAGGGTGCGTCACTGGTTATCGATGCGAATCTTGGGCAGACTATCGCTCTCGAAGAATTCTGGAACGAAGTAGATGAAATGAGGAAAAGAACGGGAAAAGGTACCCAAATTATGCTGTTTAGAGTAGGCTATTTCATAGAAGTTAGTGGTGGCCTTTCCGTCATGATTCCATTGTAATGTGGCACACTGATAACTCAACTACACTGTACAGGGGTTTTTAGCTATCTTTGGCAATTCGCCAGGTTCTGACTTACTGCTAAACACACGTAGGCAAACGGTGAAACAAACTGCTTCAGCCCTTCCCCTCCTGGTCTCTGCCTGTCCCGGATTCGTGTGTTATGCGGAGAAGTCGCACGGAGACCTGTTGCTGCCCCTGATGAGCAGGGTCAAGTCGTCCCAGGTACGGTAGCTTTTCTGTAAACCGACGCCTGATGCCCCAGCTTTGACTGCATTGTCTCCATTGCAGTTCGTTAATGCTACGATAAATATACTCCCTTATTTATCAAAAGGTTTTATCCTACAGGGTGTTCTCGGCGTTCTGGTCAAGGAGTTTCTTCCTCGATTTCTCAATTTCAATGGCGAACAAGGAGGTGCGAAGTCGGTCTTCCACGTATCGGTACAGCCGTGCTTCGATCGCAAGCTGGAGGCTTCGCGGTACGAACCCTTTTAACTAATATCTGATCTTTCCTCTGATGAGGCACAAATCTATAATATAAGAACAGGGGATAAATGTTCGCATTTGAAATTTATTTTACGGTAGGGGTAATTTTCTAGCGGCGGTAGGGTGGGCATGTAAATCCGGAATTTAGAACAGCGGGGGGGGGGCAATTTTCGGTGTGGTATGGGTCATTTCATAGTAAACGACGGTTTGCGGGCGGGAGGGATCTGACCCCGAAAAATATTATATAATCAAATGCAGTATTTTCCCCTGTATAAGATCAGGATGAAAAATTATGTACGTTTCCTCAGCGTGAGCCCTGCCTATCTCTATCATTTAAAACTTCTTTTTTTTCAGACCCGAAAACTCGACAGGAGATAACCAACATGTCGACTGCGTGCTGGGGACGGGTAAGGTTTTACATTTTAACCAACTCTAAATACTTGTATCATCCAATTCGCAAAATAAGTCAGCATAATTTAAGCCGAACTGAACGATGCTCTGGACTCGTTGAGCGAAGAAGAAATGGAGGAGAGTCGAGGAAGGGAGGAGGAAAGGGAACGAAGGATGGGGAGAGTGCCGAGGGAGCTGACTGGGTTTATGCGAGGTGAGGGGGCAAATGGATGGGCAGCGTTTGCTGGTAGATTACTGGTCCTCCCATGCATACGGTTTGGCAATTTGCCAAAGATTACGGTAAACTACTCAGCTACGGCAAATGCCTACCTAGGTGCGAATAACTGCTATCAACGATCTAGATATTGGCCTGTTCACTCATGTAGAAAATGGGAAAAGGTAATGAAGTTTGGCAGGAATTTAATGTTTTTGACTCATTTTTCACACTGAAAAAATAATGCACAAATGTTGAGGTGAACTGTTCGGAATTGCGGGAAACGTCTCTGGAGGGTACGTGGATTACTGTATCGAGAGGTGGTCGGGTACGGTAGCAGGAGAGGTCCGAGTGGAGACGACCAAGCCGTTAGTCGTTTTTTGTATTGTCTTTTCTGATGTTTATTGATTAAATTTCGATACTCAAAATACGAAGCGTTGATCGGTATTATCTGTGCACAGAATATGGTTTCGAAAGGCCGCCCTTAAGCAGGGACATTTATCTTACATGTATTACGATATTCTTGTGATGAAATGTAAATGGTACGGCGGCCAGTGTCGATGTCTAATATAAGACCGGATGAAATAAAAAGTCAGGATGGATGGAATCTTGGCTTTTTGCTTTTGTGCCAATGCCAATGCTATACTGACTTTTTATTTAACCGAGTCTTATATTGGCTATCTTCAGTTCCTCCAATCTCGAGGTCTGTCGGGCTTCGTCGGCCAGTGCAGAGAAGAAGCCTTTTGTAGCCGCGAGGTTGTACGGATTCAGGTCAGCGATTCTGATTACTTTCGGTGGCATGCATACGCAGATCCAGACGTCTAGTCTTTCTCTAATTTCTTCAAGAGAAAACTATGAACCTTGGTTGCGTACCGTTGATGCATGGCACTGAGAAGGGAAGAGTGAAATGCCTGATTTCAGGAATATCCAGAATCTGGTGCGTAAGCTGAAGACGAAAAAGGAAGTGGAATACGACGTGATCGAGGTTATGGCATGTCCGGCAGGTCTGGTCAACCTTCCATTACACGGCACTTTTGTGCTTAATCTCAAATTATTATTTAGGCTTTTATCGTGCTCAGGATGCATGCTCCTTTGGTTTACAAGTCATGTGCTGATGATCGTTTGAGGTTGCGCCAGTGGAGGGGGACAAGTGCGATCTGCGACGAATACTGAACGAATGAAGGTGAATGAGGAGATCGAGCAACTGTACAGGTACGGTAGTTCATCCCTGTTGCCCCTAGGTCACTTTATTTATTTACCTGCAAATCCGCCTTTTGTTATCTTTCATTTACCGTACGACTTGTCTGCAGGAGCATTGCCGTGGGTACGGTATCGGATACGGTACGGGCATTCCAAGGAGAGACGAAGAGGGACCGGTTGTTGATGCAATTGAGGGATGTGAAGGCGGAGAGTAGGACGAGTCTTGCATGGTAACGATGTAGATACCGGGAAATGGACTGTTTCACCATATGACACCTAATTATGGTCTGCTTTCAAAGCTAATCAAATTATGCCGAAAAACTCACTGAATGAGCTAGCACAGATAAGTCTGTCTAATCTCTGGAATAATAGATTTGCATCTTGAATTATGTTAGACACGTTGTAGAACTTACACATATCAGAGATTTATGATGAAATCCTATGGTGCCTTTGCACGGTTCGACCCTCGTTGTTTCCCTTGTTGTTGTTGCCCGTATCGAGTTTGTACATTTAGTTTTGAGATAAGATAAAATCTAAAACTTCACCCTTTCGAGGGAACGGATACATGTTTACGGATCAATTTAGTCTAAGATGAATCAATAGAATTGAGTGGTTTGCAAAAGCCAGTAAGTATGTTTAGTTGTTCCACTCAACTGGCTAGTCTTGCGGGTAATGTATGCACCCCTGTCCATCGATACACTCAAGGTCGCAATCTTCATTCTTTTCCTCCTTTTCTAGTTCGCGCGCATTGTCAACCACAAAAGATGGGAAGCTGTCGTGGATGGGTTTTTGTTACTGTTTCGTGTTTAGGAAAACTAAATCTGCATTTTGAGGGCTATTTCGATTCGGTGGGTGGCCAGAATGGTTTCTCTGGGTCTCATGTTACTTCAAACAGTTGTCATTACGGTGATGACGGAGTGTACATGCGAATAGCTTTATTCGATGGTTCGTGGTATATTGGCTATATGACGAATAATAACGTGTCTGTTGTATTCATTATTGCTGGTCCGCTCGATCAATCAATCACTCATCATATTGGAAGAGGACAATGAGTGATCGGGGTCTCGGAAAATTTGCTTCCAATGAGGAAAGACACGGAACTAGAGAAAGCTCCATTTATCAAGTTTGATAATGATTACGAGAGAAATGACAAATGAAAAAAGTGGAGGATCGTGAGCCACCCACCTCCTTATTCATAGGGGGAGGGGAGTTGCCTGAGAGAATTACACAATCTTGGTATGATACTTGATGTAAAGATGGAAATGGTTGAAAATGGAGTATTTCCAGCTACCTGAAGTGGAACAGACGCAGTTTTCTCCAGACTTTTAAAGGGACGAAACGGACCTCGCCACAGGCCGCGATCTGTCGTCTTTGTCTACTGCGGTGTGTTTCTCTCGTAACTCTCCCTGTCTACTTCTCCCTCGCTCCTCTCCCCCTCGCTCTTCCCTCCCTCGGTCCCTCTACCCTTGAGAGAGTGCCCCTTCTCCTCTTCCCCCTCCCCAACCCCTCCATCCCTTCCATTCCCTTCTCCCTCCCATCTCCTCTCATTCTCCCCAATCGATGCATTCTTCTCTCACCGCGTCCCCCTGTCTGGACGCTCTCGCTTCCGCGTGCTCTCTCGCCGCTCTCCCCTCTCCAGCCTCTCCGTCCGCCCACTCTCTCGGCCTACTCTCGTTGTCTGTGCTCTCGGCCCTCGCCACAGTCTCTTGCCAGTCCGGTTCCCCTCCCCCATCCCCGCATCTCCTACACTCCCTCCATCGCCCCTCCCCCCATCTATTCCCTCTTTCTCCCCTTCTTCCCTTCCCTTCCCTTTCTTCTCTCTTCCCTCGTCTCCTCTAACTCCTCTAGCACTGTCTCTCAGCGAGGCCTGCAAAGACGAAGAATCTCTCTCATACCCTCTACCTCCCCTTTCCCTCCCTCGCCCTCTTCTTCTCTCCCTTCTCCTTCCTTTTCTCCCCTCTTCTGACTAGAGAATGCATCCCTAGGCAGAGATAGAGAGAGAGAGAGAGTGCGAATCATGTAGCAATTACGGTAGGATCAGATGAGCAAGGAAGGTAGAGGGAGAGGATGACGTATTGCGCAAGGCTATACGGTAGAGTATACGTTCTTAGCCAGTTTACCACACCAAGCAATTTATGCCAACTTGAGGAAAGTAACAACACCCAGCTATACTGTATTTTTCGAACATTCAAGACTCCCGCAACGAAAAGTCCAAAAACGAGCCAGCAACTACGGTAGCCTGCAATTTGAAAATGTCGAATTGATTCCGAAGTGGGGAATTGTGTGCGTTTCCCCTTCGTGTTGCTGTGTTGTTCTTTCACGTTCCTATCTCGGCCTGACTAATTCGCTGTGCTCTTCAGAAAGGAGTATCGCGTACACCACTCCTCCTCCCCCTCGTCCGGCACCGCGGCCATGAATCAGAGCCTTCCGTACTCGTCCTATTCTACGGATCCGCGGGGTGGCGGCTCTGGGCAGCAGCAGCAGCCCTCAGGGCTGTCGTTCCATCCGACCTTCCACCAGACTACAAACTACACCTCGGGAACGACGCCCTTCTCCCATGGAAGCGGCAGCTTCATTCCTGGGTCGTCGGATTATAAGGTAAACAAGGAGGAGGTTGGCGGGGTGTGACTTATTGAAATGGGATATTAGTTAATAATAATAGTTAACTAGTGGTGAAGTAAATGAAGTTCTACAATGAGCGGATAGTCGAAAACTGTCTGCTAATGCGCTTACGGGATAAGTGCGCGCATGAAAATGGAGCGCTGATATTTCCCCCTTCCCTTCCCCCTCCCCTTCTCTCCCCTTCTCTCGATAGAGAGGGGAGAGAGAGTGTGCAGAGGGATTTGTTTGTTCGCGAGGGAGCGGGGCTGGGAGAAGAGAAGGGGGAAGGAGAGTTACGAGGGAGAAAGGACGGGAGGGGAGAGACTAGGGAGAGAGTAAATGTCTGTGCCGACCTTCCCCCTCTTCCCCCCCTTTCCACTCTCATTACTCGACTTTCAGAACACACACACACACACGCACATACAGACACAAATGAGACGATTGTGAACCGAGTATATATTGAAAAGACAAATAGCCACCACTTGAAGAGAGCTAGGGGATACGGTTGCTGGGGATACTGTAGTTGGAGAACAGACTACATAGTGTATGGTGATGTGAAGATACGGTATTAGAATGAAAATAGGAGTGATAAAAAGGTGTGTGTTGTGGCGGGGGGGGGGGGATTGAGGCTGATTGAAGGCTCGCTACCTGGCAACGAATACGGATGGATGGGAGAGATAAAGGAAGGGAGATGAATAAGAATAGGGGGGGAAGGGAGGAGCAGTGATAGTAGCTAGTAGTAGGAGACGTAGCGGGTAGTCGGCTAGTCACGTCTATCGGACTTGCGGTTAAGATTACCAGGTTGGAATAGTTTTGTTTTATATTTGGGAGAAAATAAAAAGAAAATCGAGGTGCCGACTCGTCGTAAAGTCCTATTAGGAGAAGTCGTAGGGCTTTATGGATGGACGAATCGGGTTAAACGCAAGCAAACTTGGAAGTGGAAATTACATTTTAGGATAAAGGGAAGTAAGTAAATGACAATAATTGCTCATGTTCAGATGCCGGGCGTGGCGACGTCGCAGCCGCAGTCGATGCGTCTGAATCCGGCGGAGACGGACGACCGTCGTATCGCGGCCCTCCTCGACTCCTACTTCATCGACACTCCCGCCAGCACCTGGAATCAGCAGGGAAACCAGGGATTGAACTCGCAGGCTCAGGTTAGAGGGGAACCGTGGAGGGTACTCAGGTATGGGCTATATTTATGCGACTGCACACGGGAAATGTGGTGTAATGGTGAAGATACGACAGTTGTAACGGTAATTGTGGTATGGGATTATGACAAGGGATCTGAGAGGATCGTTGACTAACACTGATCGGATGAGGCGGTGTAGACTCGATTCATGTTATCCTGGTTATATCCTAACTGTCGCCCCTTCAGACCTCGACACCCTACGGGTCCTCGTCCAACTCTCTGGCCGTGCCCACGAAGGGCGCGACTAAGATGATGTCACCGGAGAAGAGGGACAAGGAGCGGGTCAAGAGACTCAAGCAGGCCGAGGCGGCGAGGCTCAGGTGGGTAGTGGGGTAATTGGGGGGGATTACGAGTAGTATCTACTAATAATAGTGAGAAATAGGGGAAATTGTACTGCAGATAATAGAGTATGAGGCGTGAAGATGGAAAGTGTTAGCAGGAATATTGTGCTTGAAGATACCACCGATTGACGCCGGATCAGAAGAAGGAATTGAACATGAAGCGGACGATTGCACAGAAGAGGAAGAGGCAACGGGAGAAGGAGCTGGAGGAGTTGGAGGCCATTCTGAGGCAGAGCAATGATATTCAGGTGAGCGGGGGCATGATTAGATAATACGAGAGGGAAGGACTGTTTAGAGGCTTAGAAATGAGCAAACCAAGTGAATGGTTTTGTGTGTAGACAATGAAAGCTGGAGGTGCGATTGCTAGCGTATAGCATGGTTGGTCTTGAGCAAACTGTTGTTTCATAGAGTGTGTGACGAGACTTCAGCCAAACGTAGGGGGGAATGCGATTACTGACGGAACTTTTTTTTCGCTAATGATAAGGTGAAAATGGAGTGGCCTGATTGCAGGAGGATCCGGAGGTTACGGATCAACTCAGGGAACGGCGAATGCGCGCCAAGTGGGCCGAGGCGGCCCGCGCCCGATACCAACGGATGAGTAGTGAGGTGGGTGAGGTATGCCCCCCATGGTCTTCCCGATCAGTCTCGCCATTCCTTATATCTATGGCATACGGTATAGTACAACTCGACCTGAGTTGTTTGCCGCTACACAACAACCTACATCTGATTCATTCCCTGTGGATGTAGAGGTTGACTGAATGCGAGGCTGATCGGGTAGAGACTCTTGAGTGAATCATGCTCTGTATTGATGAGCGGAGATGATGAAATGTAGGTGCAATGAGGAGATGATGATGATGACGAAATCGTTCAGGAACGCCGTGCGCACAACAACAAGCGCCGCATGCGCCAGATGCAGAACGCGATCAATGCGACGAAAGTGAGTGGTGATGGCTCCGATGGAGGAGGGGGGATGGGGGGTCTGATGGGTGGTCCCCTTCCCCTTCCCTCCTCCTCCTCCTCTTCCTTCCCCCACGACCCGTCCTCCTCCTCCTCCTCCTCGGCCCTGCCCTCTTTTGTCATGCCCAATATGGCCGATCTGGCTGCCTCGAGTCTGTCGACCCTTGCTGCCGCAGCCTCTAGTCACAATCTCAAATTGCAGTAGACTAGGCTCCCGCCTCCACCCTTGTTAGTCCCACCCACAACTCCCCCACTTCACTCATACATGGGCACCATTGTCCGATCGGACGCTACGATTGGTACCCCTACACTAGCGTAAAACGCTTGTAAGCATGGCTGTTTTTTGAGTTTTCCTAATTATATAAGAGAAAAAAACGTTCGGAGACAATGCCAGTCCATGTATGCCCTCTCCCGAATCTCATTGAATGCCTTCCCCCCCTGTCTGTCTTACTGTCACTTGATACCGTAAGCATCACCATATTCCATACTCAACCCCTGAAATACCTCATTTCCCCCTGCGTCTGCCTTATCATCCATCTACAATGTAGTCAGTCAGTGGTTGGCCTCCCCTTGGCAGGTAATGCACATGTTTTAGTGAGCATATCTGCCCCCTTTCTCAGATTTCGATGTCGTTTTAGACTCTAACAAAGGGATTTACAGTACAAAAAACGCTATCGATTCGACGTCATTAACCGTGAAAATGCTTGGCTAAAGCGGGGAGTAGAATAGGCTTTTGTGTGCCTTTTCACCCGTATCCTTTATCTCTTTTGAAAAGAATGAAATTCTACTACTCCCGACCCGGCCAATCCTATTCACTCCCCCCTTTGTAATGTGTCTCCTACCTGGTAGAGTTGATTGCCTTAATTCCCCCCTCTTTTATATGTTCCCCCCCCCCCCCGACTGCATACTGTCATTTCGTACGGAAAAGAGTGGTCACTTC
>LS873453.1:8350-25017 GCA_900490955.1 Micoletzkya japonica | reverse complement strand
CACTCATCCCCGCCTCGCTTCCCTTCACAGATGAGACATGGCAGGTTAGGACGGTGTTACCGTACCCTCTGTCATATCTCCATCTTTTCACGCCCATTCCTACCGTACCTACCGTACTCCCGTCGTTGTGCATTGTGTCCTGCACAGATCAGCCTCCCTCGCTTCGTGACTTCTATTTAGATTTGGGGGGGTCGTGCTATCGGAAATTTAAAGTGGAGCCGTATCAATCTCCCGTATATGTTCTGCTTTTTATAAGCTACAAGCTTCATTGCACATGGAGTAGCACTTCACTCGCTTTTTGTGCAATATTTTAGACCGTTTCTCTGGTTAGCTATCCAGTACACGTAAAAAAACAAAAATATCAATTTAGAACAAACTACAAGAATATTCAATGGTTCTTGCGATGTGTTTAATGAAAAGTGCAGAATAAGTAATCGATAATACGCTTGCAGGTCTGCTGAACCACATGCAGCCCATTCTCAATCCGTACGGCGGTGGCCGATAGATCTTGCCGTACCCCCTGATCCTACCGTAACCCCATTCAAATACCCCAATTTCCTCTAATACCATTCTCTTCGGTCCACAGTCCTCTCTGTCATAGACTCTTCTCCGTAACCTCAGCGGTCATTATTCATTAACAAAAGAGGAAACGCTCTCCAACTCTCAATTTCACCCTTCCTTATTTACCTCAGGCTCAGAGTCCACTATGTGGGCATTTATGCTGTCTTCTTCGTACATATATAATCGCCGTCGTCTCGAATTATCCTTCCCAACAAGACAATTTTGGTCTTGTGCTGATCTAGAGCGTTTGTGATGTGAACTACACCATGTGCATACTGTATTTGTAGATCGATATTATTCCTCAAATACACATACATTATATACGTACAGTATCCCTCGTTTTCCTAATTCTCACATATAATATCGCTCCGCCCCCGTGCGCGATAATCCTTGTCTCTAATTCGCCGCCCATTTACAGTAACCATTACGATACTACTGTTCTTGTCGTCCTGTTTACCCTCTTCACCACAGTATACTCAGTAGTTGAGCCCCCCCCCCACCACCGTCCATTTTAATTGGTTTCGTTTCGCGAGTATCCTGTTCTTCATTCATTCTACAATTTTAATTGTACCCCCCCCAACGGAATCACACACACGTTAGCCTGGCTTTAACAATCTGAATAGTAAAATGATTTGTGATTCCGTTGTTCGTACCACCCCCCCCCCCTCCCCCCCTTGTAACATGTAATGTTGGCTTCATTCGTTTTATCTGTACCATACCGTCGTTATTATTGGTGAAAGCTGAACGTCGTAGGTCAATAGCGCACATCCTGCTATTTAAACACCGTAGTAAGCAGGGGGTAAATAGAATTACTTTTGGCAACTTGCCAAGTTTCGACCTACCCCTTCATCTTTTTCGCCAATAAAAGCTGACCCCTGGGCTCATACTAGCAACCAGCCTAGCTGTGTAAGTCCGTTTAATTCTGTTTTATTTTCTGCCTTTTCATTTGTCCCCGTTCACTTTTATCCCCCCCCCCCTCTGCACTATACACACCCTTGTCCCCTACAACTCATCGTGGTTTTACCCCCCACCCCCACCCTCACTAACTCATGTGTTCTCTCTCCCACACTCTTTTCTGTATTAGATTGGTGATCGAAGGTCAGTCAGGCTAGACTGTAGTCTGACCCTTCTGATTTCCTCGTCATTTCTTGTTTAGCACCGTCCGTTGTTCATCCGAAATGCGTTACATATATTAATAAAGGATGTCTAGTCATTGTCTAGTTTCTTTGCGTTGGTCTAACAGAGAATTGAAGCGTTCGCGTCGCTTCTATACCTGGGATGAGGGAATCCGGTGGTTCCGGAGAGCCGGTGATTAGGCACATTGACGGACGGGAGTTATTGATTGAATTTCTTGTCGCCGTTTCAGTATGGGAGAAGTGTACAGGGACAGTGGAGGCGCGTCCCACACGGAAATGAAGGCATACTGTAGCCAGGAGGGTACGGTAGGAGAGGAACGAAGGGAGGAGTACTATGAAGAGGGCACTGGACGGTACTACGAAGCAGTCGGGGAATACGTAAGTGCTTTCGTTATTTGAGAGTTGGGGAGAGTATTGCCTGGGTTATTGATTGGCTTTTGACTGAAAGAACGTGGCAACCCTATGCAGAAAGCAAAGCGTATTGAAACGATTAGCTATTAAAGGTTATGAAATTATTGGCGTCTATTTTGCTTATTTTGGTTAATTTAAGAAGTTATGACGTTGGTTACATGCTTTGGTTCCATCAAGGTACTTCTTTTCAGCCCGGTTCGCATCGACCAGGACAGAGATCCGCTGTGCACCGGGTAGGTATTGATTGCGATTCGAGAATTGACGTTTTCATAGCACAAAGCCATTGCTTACCATGTTTTGCGCCATATTTTATCGGTTTTTTTTATACATGTTACTGATTTTATGGGATTCTGGTCGGCGTGAAGTGGTAAACCATTAAAAAACCATAAAAATGAAGAAAAAACAGGAACTGGACTACCTGGACTACTCTGTGGAGCATGACGAGGGAGCGGGGGGAGAAGGAGGAGGCTGTGACAAGGAGGGAAAGGACAGAATCGGACGGATGGACAATTACGAGAAGATATTGAGGTTTGTCAGATCGATTGCCCCCCCCCCCCTGGAAGTAGCCCCAGGCAGGACTGGATCCGCCGGCGGTCGCGCTTTTAGTTAGGCCCATCTCATCTTCGTCTTTTCCTGCCAGAACACTTGGGGGCTTGAATATTTCGATTTGCCGATAATGGGTATGGAATGTTGAAATGCAGTGCGCATCGTTTAAGTATTCCATTATGTTTTTTGATTGTTACTTTCCATGAAAAGTGAGGTCTCAGGGAGAGCGATCAACTGGAAGAAGAAGGGGAGAGGCGATCGAGAGATCGATCGGCTGATATCAAGGAGAGGAGGGCACGACTGGCCAGGGAGAGATACCATAAGATGAGCGAGGAGGAGAGGAGGTAAGGAGGCATAGAGATGTGCACGGTTGCAGGTACCGTGGTTGGGTAGCCTACTGCACACCTTTTCTCTAGTGCTGGTTAGCTCACTGCAAAATAATAGAGTAGCCAAAGACGGCAAGCTCTGTGTATGGGAGGACGACTGCAGTAAGCTACCGGCAGACCCCTTGCCCACGTATATAAGGAGGGGACGGGGAGGGATGGCGGAATGGGTGTGAAAGCGCAAGAAAAAGTGCACCGCTCAGCCGAAATTGTGAAGGCGAATGAAGCGCGTCAGATTCTGAGATGCCGTAGTGAGAGGGGAAGGCGTTCCGTCAGTCGTCTCATTCCTACTTTGGACGAGAGACCGAAGCGGTGTGAAGCGAGTGCAGACAGAGCAGGAATGACGTTTAGTGATGGACCACTTTTTCGTCAACGGGGAAGGGAAGGAGTGGGTATGAAGAGATAGTTATCATAGCATTTGCACATGGTAGCAACCCTATGGTTGCTTAAAAAATCATTGTCCAATCCCCCCCCATTCTTCGATTTCCCGCTTCCGCTCAGAGTCTACAACAAACGGCGACGACTGCGTGCCCTCGGGCTGGATGAAAACGGAGAGAAATTGACCCAGGAGACGGCCAGAGATATCAAGGAGGCGAATAGGAAGAAGGCCATCGCGGCTAGGGAAAGGTTCGGCGACTACTGACACAGCTATTACATCACATCAGTCGTTTCAACAACACTAGTCGTAACCTGATGAAAAGGTGTCTTCCCGAACAATACTAAAAAAAAGGTTACCCTGGATTGCGGTAATGTATATAGCAGCAAAGAAGGGGGGATGGGTTTATGGAAATTGAAGGGGTACTGTAGGGTTACGGTAGATGATCGTGCGCAGGTATCGACACATGAGTGAGGAGGAGCGACGGGAACACAACCGAAAGCGGACGGAGGCCTTTCGGAGGAGGAGAATGGAGGAGGAAATGCTGCTGTCGACTCCCGCCGGGAAGATTTCCACCGAGACCTTTCATAAGGTAGTCAATAATATACCTTTCGTTGGTTGTACCCAAGGAAGCCTTTTTTTAAATTATTAAAAATACGATGGTCTTCTGCTTCCCCTTTTCTGTGAGTTAGGCCTTTGATCAGTCATATTTTTCTTTTCTTTTCTTTTTTTTTCATTCTTCATCGCTCTCTCATCATCATTAGGGTTAGCAGCACTTTAGTTGCTGATTACCATACGTGCGCAGTCTGATTTAGATATGCGACGAAAACACTTTTGAACGGGTGTCCGGGGGGCACGACCGTTTTGCACCTACATTTAAAAACGGCACACACTTTCAGCATACTGTAACGGAAAAAATTTAAAAAATGGTTACCGTATGACAACTCTAACCACGAAAATGGGCGCGTTCATACGCGCCACGCCTCAAATACCTTTGGAATGACTCGTTTTTATCGCAAACTGAACTGCGCTATCGCGAATTGAAGTGTGCCGCTTGTAAAGCATTTTTAATGTCTTAGCTCTGCTCATATAAACGGTCGTGGGGGGCATTATGGTAAACTCCATGTGTTTCCGGTCCAAAATACGTCATTTGTGCTGTATTTTGTTCACGTTTGGTTAAGAAGAACGTGTTTCGATGATGAATGCGTTTTAACCTTAAACCTTAACCTTAAAGGCTGCGCAGGTATGCTGATTACCCGTAGGTGGAGGGGACCTTCTGGACGGCGTTCAGTTTGCGATTGCACAGGCCCAGCACATCATGATACGCAACGCGCGCAAGGCGGAGGCAGCTCGGGCGCGGTATCAGAGGATGAGTGAGGAGGAGAGGAGGGAGTACAATCAGGTAAGGGGGGGGCGGGGGGGGGGGGAGCTCAGCTTGGTTATAGGAACATGAGTATTGACGAAAATGTTCCGTCCGTGAACGTCATTCCTTCTTCGTCTGGACTCTATTTCGAAATAGTAGGAATGAAGCGACTGGCGGAAGATTTTCGCCAACATACGTCGTCTTCAATTGACCCAGCATGAGTTGGTACTGGATAGGACTTGGGAAGCTGAAACAAATAATGCTATAGGTTGTTTATTAATAGCCGATCGTCGTTTCAGCGTCGTGCTCAATCGAAGAGAGCGAGGGACGGTGCAGGGAACAAGAAGAATAAGGGAAAAGATCGGATAAGTGATGGTATGCCATTTGGTGAATGTTGTCATTTTCCCTTTATGCCTCTTTTGTTTTCTTTTAATTGTTTATTCACGTAGGGTAGGAGATTGAAGAGCAAGAAACGAGTCTGTTCTCAGATTCAATGATGCAAGAAAGAGGAGGCCAAGGCCCGAATATTGATGGCGAATTGGACGATGAAGAGAATTTCCTCGACCTTAAGTTGGCTACGAATAAGAAGTGAGTGTGTTTGTGACTGCTTTTTGGGTGAGAAGGGGTAAATAAACACTTTGTGATCGGGTGAAGTCTAACAGCAAGAGTTATACCGAATTCCGTCTTCAGGAAGAATACGTCAAAGAGAAGAACGCAGACCGATGCTGAGATGGAGAAGGTTTGCAGCTCTTTCTCTTGAGCTTTTCTCTGCTTTGGATTCAGGAGTTTATAAGTTTCGATATCTTTACAGGAGATCATCCACGACATCTTGATGGAGCATCAGAGGGTGGAGAGGCAAGCTATCGAGGAGGGATTGGTAGAGGAGGAGATTGTGGGAATGCCACACGAGGCTAGCGAGGATGTACAGCCGAGGTGCATAGAAATGGACGAATTGATCGTACACAAATGTGTATCCTAAGTATTTGAGTGAGATATGACGAAACCAGCAGCATATTAGCTAGCCTAAAATAGCTCTTATACGGTACTATTTAGATTATGAAGAGTGAGAAGATGAAAAAAGAACAGGGTTGAAATTAATGAAAATTGCTTCAGGCTTCCTCCGAGGGACTATCCGATCGTTCACGGTGGGCATCACATGGAGAACCTCAAGCCCTGGGCTCAGCAGGTACAAAGATCAAAGATCATTCACTGTACTCTAATCGTAAGTAGGACACATCAATGAGATGAATCAAGCATTTTGGCCGACTAAACTTCTTTCAAGTTTACCCAATTCACAAGATGGCCCAGGAGCATTTAGTCAGTGTTGATATGTATAAGTACTGCGGGGATTGGTTCAGTAGCTTCGTTTCAACGACGGAAAGTCGGAGGAAATCGTGGGCAAAATGGGTAATGCTGCGATTTCAGCCCTCGACTTCAATGGAGCACTCGTATCACGACGATACCGCGGAACACATCGTGTATGTTTGTCCTCCCCTTTTTCTTTTCTTTCTTTTCCTTTTCCTTTTTTCTTACTTTTATCCCCGCACTCCCTTTTGTGTAGCTACGTATACCATTCGCTTTCCTTAGAACCTTGTCCATTTTCTTTTATCTTGCTTCTTTTATCTCACAATTTGATGATACGCCGATAATAGTTGCAGGAATATCGTAGAGATTATCGATTGATGAGACTTATCTTTTTGATTTATAGAGTGGACGACGACCTTCACCACATTCAAGCCAGGGAAGCTGCGGCGAATGCGCACGTCTACGAGTCTACTGTAGGTTGACTTATCTATCTTTGGCTTATTGTTAGAATGCTATTGCATTGACTGCGATAATCTATTAATACTAATGTTCAGCGCATGTCTAATCGTATAGCAGTGTTTCTGTAGTAGATAGTACTGTAGATAAAGTTCATAGTTTGACGTCTCTCCATTGCAGTACGAGCCCCATGAAATGAAGACGGTTGTCTTCCACGACGTACCGGATTCCATTCAGCAAGAGGTGCATAAAATTGTACTACACTGTTGTAACCTGGCAAATCTAGACGTTTGCTTATCAAATGTTCTCATTGTTATTGCAGCATATAGCTAGGATTCTCCTTATGAGGGCAGCATTCCAGATCGAAGTGGCCAATTCGCCGTACTGCCAGCAAATGCACGTGGAGGAGATGATACACGAGGAAGACGGTGTATATATGGATGGAGGTGAGGGGAGGGGATGAAGTATGGAGATTAGAGGGAAGCAGAGATATTTGCGAATATCGCGGAAATCGTCTCGATTAGGGAGAGGTTTCGTCCACCTCGAGGCAAGCGAGACTTTGAGTTTGAGTATTTAATACATCAGATACCGTAGACGTGGCCCTCGATTTGCACAATTCACTCGGAGTCAGCAACCGGCCGTACCATCCACGAGAGTACGCCTTCTTGTCAATTTTAACCTTCATAGATAAAGACTACGTCCAAAGATCAAATAGTACGTCGGTTCCGACGTAACCAAGGCACTTTTTTTCCTTGAAAATTTGGAGAATCAAGGCACTTTGGCCGCCAAAACCATAAGTTTATGTAAAAATATGCTGGATTTTGAATTTTTTAGGCAAATTTTTTAGAATTTCGAATGAATCAAGGCAAACTACCGTTGAGAGTTTGCCCTAGCTGAGTAGTGAGCTGGCTCGAACGTAGATGATATTGAGATTCATGATACTTTTATGTAATTTTCAATAGAATTATTATTTGAATTATATTGATGTGCAGGTCGACACAAGCGCTGATCGAGTCGTCGCGAGAGGCCAACGGAATGATATCGCCGCAGAAACGGAGAATCATCGAGCAACGCGCGAAGAGGGCCCTCAGGGCACGCATGCGATACGCGAGTATGACGAGTAGTGAGAAGGTGAGGGAAAGATGGGGGATAACGGGGGGGGTTGATTGAGAGGCCATCGTTTCTGGCTTGATCTCGAAGGATTAGAAATACCAGAAGTACAGTAGGGTCTGTGAATGGTAGAGCACACCAATAGAGCATGAACAGCGAAAATGTCCGTTAAAAGAGTCAGAAAGAGAAGACCAATCTACTGTTTGTGTGTAGCATAGCATAAGCTGCCAAGAGGTTTACAGACGTTGATTGAGTGTATAGCTTCGTTAAGGCCCAACAGAACGCGCGAAGGGCGGCACAGCTGAGGGAATCGAGGCAGAGGGACGAGCAACTGGTACATCTGGCGGAGAACGAAGCGATTATGGACGAGAAGACGCGGAAGGTTGGCGACTGACTCTTTGAGGGGATGGTAATAGTAAAGGAGAACGATCGACGACTCCTCTTCCTTTGTGTGCAAAACGTGCAAGGGGGATAAATTGGATTGGATATGTAGTAAAGCTAATTGTGGATGGAGAAAGGAATGAAACAAAGACACAAGTCAAGTCCGGCAGAAGTTCGAACTAGATCAGGGTTTCTTTAAGATGGCGGAAGATGCGCAAACGCGAAGATTGCGAAGGGCCGAACAGGCGAGACTCAAGTATCGAAAGATGAACGAGGATGAGAGGAGACAGGTTGGCATTGGGTTGAGGTTTTGATTGGGCAAATAAGCGGTTTAAAAGGGGAAGTTTCGGCCGTTCGCACTATCAAGCAAAAGGTTTAGGCGTATTTATAAATATCCGATAAACTATGATTACTTCTCTCAGAAAAGCTTTGTCTTACAGTACAACGCGATGCGAGATGCCCAGCGAAGAGTGCGCCGGAGGGAGATCGAAGTGGGCGATACTCAGTCGAATCATGGAAATGATGAGGAGTCGCAGTCGGGGCAGGGCGGAGACCCGATGGGAGCGTATGACTTTGAGATGTATGAGGAGCATTGGGCACCCTAGTAAGGGTATTATCACCTTCTCGAGTACGACGTAGTGTTAATACTATCCAAGTTTGTTTGCAACCCGACGTATATAGCATAGATCCTCCTTTTAAATTTGTCACTTTGCCAGTGGAAGGCGATGCTAGGTAGGGTACGTTGAATATGTTCATAGTTTTGTACCTTGATTCTTGCTTCACTTCATACCCGTTCCCTGGAATTGTCCGAATTCCTGTGTGAACTAGTCTTCATTCGTCGGTACATGTATTCTCCAATTTATCTATACAATCCTGCTTGCTTCTTCAAATGTTGCCTGAAATTCGGGTGCCGCGGTATATTCGACTAGAATAACATGAATAATGTGCCTGCTTTTTAAGTGCATATTTAAAAGTTTGTAAACAAGTTAAGATTAGCATAGCTTGTGAAGAACTCAAAGACGTGAGCATGCCCTGAAACAATTCCAATTTAACCCGTAGCTCTTCTTAGCTAAGTCATTTACCGGTTCTTTTACGATTTTGTCACCACTATTATGCAAACCTTTCCTGAATTCTGACTCCCCTCCTTTCCACTGCTTTTGTGTCTTTGGCAAACCTACGGTTTCGAATTGTAGAATTTTCAGTATTTCATAGAAATAAATTTCTTATTTTCAGAATGCTATTCGTACATCCCCCTCTTCAATTCTGCATATAGAAATGGAAAATTTGAATTCTGGCAAATTTCTACCAAATGATCGAGTAAGCGGGACTGTAACGTAAACTTGTCCAAACTTGGCGGCATTTTATTTTGATACACTCTGTTCCCAAAAAGTGTATCCTTACCCCCGTTTCCACCCCGCCCCTTCCGTCTTTCCAACTCATAAGCTTCTTCCCCTCCTCCACTCTTCTCCTCCAACCCCTTCTTGAGCCCCTTGAAAGCGCATCTTTACTGCTCTCTGCTTTTCCTCTTTCTTTCTCTTTGCCCCCCCCCCCCTCTCTTCCTCCCCTTTGCTACACCATTTATTCGTTTTGAGAGTTCTCCATCTCGATTCGATGCAGGGGCGACGATTGCAGGATTGGACGAATAAACACTTATTCGCAGGTTCCGGAAATGCTTACCTTATTATGTAGTCTATCACCCTACTCCAATACCTGATTCATTTAGTTATGCTTTGAGATTGATTATAATATGACAATTGAGCCACGATATTTGAGCAATCAGAGCTATTAGTGCGCGCGATATCGTTGCTCAATTGTCATAGACCCCAATGCCTAGGTTCTATCGACAGTGCCGGTGACCCGTGGGGTGGTGGATACCAGACAGCTCCCGACTATCAGGTTATAGCATTTGTTCAGTCTGGTATAAGACACGGTGAGATAAAAAGTCGGGATGGAATTTTGCCAGAAAGGAAAATGTGAATCCAGATGGAATCTTGGGCATTTTGATTTTGTTGCAAGATTCTGTTCTGACTTTATCTCATCTTGTCATACATATTTCAATGCGAGTTCTGTGCACCGAAAACTGGGTTATTGGGGAGTATTCAGGCGGGTCGTAATAATAATGCCGCGTGCAATGCGAACTATCGAGGAGGAGGCGAGGGTCGGGAGGACCCGCTGTCCCCCCTGCAGGAAGTACAGCAACGATCCCCGCCACAGGAGAACACGAAGCTGAATGGAATTGAGGAAGAGGCTGAGGTAATGGCTGATCTAGTACTACGTATGATTGAGGAAAATATTCCGTCAATTGTCGCATTCCTACTTACAACGAGAGAGCGAAGCGGTAATAAGAGGGCCTAGACGAAGTAAGAGTGAAGTTACCGACGGTACTTCTTCGTCAATAATACTACTCGATTGTATCGTTTACGAAAAGTTCTATCGCTAAGCTCATTCCTACGTCGTCTAGACTCTCTTCATGCTGCTTCGCTCACTCGTCGAGAATAGGAATGCTGACACCTACTTTGCTGGACCATATAAGAACACAGATGGAATCTTGACATTATGCTTTTTTACCTAGGTTCCGTCCTGACTTTTAATTTCATCGGTGCTTATGCATAGCCAGTCTTCCCCCGTTCAGGTGGATGTGCATGCCGGGAAGGATCCGATCACTGCGCTGCAAGCCGCATGGAACGTCACCAATGCCATCCAGGGAATGTTCATTGTCGGATTGCCGATAGCGGTCAAGGTATGCGGTAGAGTGAGACTATCGAATGAGATAATTCGATCATAACCGAATTTAGAGGAATGAATAGAATGCGTGCAGCGTATGCGGGATAGTCAGAAACTTGTACGATTCGTCCCTCATTCTCAGATTGCTCCTTAATTGTTCCTAATCCCTCTTGCACTGAGTTGTGCTCTTGTTATTTGCAAAAACATACTTTTCTTTATAGAAATGTAGTATGCTTATGTATCCCTTCTATATTTTAGACAGCTAGAGCTAACAGGTAGAGGAGAATTGATTGAAACGAATTAGAGATCTGAAAGGGGGCGGAGCTTTGAATTAGCAGGCGGGAATCACGAAAACACGCGGACTATTCAGAACGATGTGCCCTTTGTAGGTGGGCGGTTGGTGGTCAGTGGGCGCGATGATCGGCGTAGCGTATATCTGCTACTGGACGGGCGTCCTCTTGGTGGAGTGCCTCTACGACAAGGGCGAGAAGATACGGCACTCGTACAGGGATGTGCGTGAGCGGCATCCATTGCTCGGTTGCCTTATGTGATGATTACTATGCGGAAAGCCTCTTCTAGCTTCTGGACGGGTGCTAGATTGGCCACTGATATAGTCACTGTCTGCAGGTTGCCGAGGCGTTTCGTCCCGGGTTCGGCAAGTTCGTACTGGCAGCGCAACTGACGGAACTGCTGTCCACGTGCATCATCTATCTCGTACTGGCCGGAGACCTGCTCCAAGCGTGTTTCCCGTCCATCGGTAAGACAGAGACCTTACCCTTCCACAAGCCAGCTGTCAGACAAGTAGAGCATGTGATTCGTGTCTTTTTGACCAATATGTTCCGTTCCTTTTGGTGACGAGACGCGTCGCGGTTGTCAATGATGTATGAAACATATACATCAAAAAGACCAGAATGACATGCTCTACAGACAAGCCCGCATGGATGATGCTCGTCAGTTCGATGCTGCTCGGGTGCAGCTTTCTGGACTCGCTTCAGGTAATGCCTAGGCTCTGCATCGTTTGCTAAACGCGGAGTAGATTTTCTGAACGTGGACTGAAATCTCCAACGTATCTTCGTCTGTTGCATAGGTGGTCTCCAATCTCTCGTTGGCCAACGCAGTCTCGCATCTCATCATCAATGCCATCATGATGGTCTACTGCTTGTCTCAGGTACGATAGTTGTGGAGTGCGACGAGACTGCGAAGCCGTATGAGTAGGAATGAGTTTAGTGACCCAACTTGTCAATAATGATTGTTCTGATTGTTCTATCGTTTACATCAAGAGTGATCACAGATCTCGTCGTGGTCCTTTTCTTCCGTTACAATCGGCCTGGACTTCAATACATTGCCCACTATGATCGGTGTTGTTGTCTTTGGGTACACTTCTCATATCTTCCTGCCGAGTCTCGAAGGCAACATGCAGGTACTTTCTAGATTACGCAGAGTATAACGAGATAACCAGATGTTTAATATAGCATAAGGGCTGGTTCTATTCGACAAATAGACTTCATTTGAGATAGATAATGAACCGAAAGCTCGAATTTATGCGTAGACCAAGCAGCATTGTTGAAATAGTAAGATCGATAGTTGAGAAGCATGGAGAATGATGTGATTGTCCACTGCACACGCCCATCATTCCTTCCCTGTTAAGCCCTCCTCCTCTGCTCCCTTTCCCTCCCTCGCTCATTCTCAGTCTCGTCGGGTTCCCAACGAGAGGGGCTTATGAGATGGGACAAGAGATAGAGCGTGGAAGGAGGCACAGACGAATATATTGTGTTTACACATACCGAGAATTATTACGCGCCTCAGCTAGATGCTTATTGCTCTGCAAAATTAATATGATCTAAAGATGGAAATCTTGAAGAATAGTCCTACACTGTAAGCTAAAGATAACCATTATCATAATTTAATGCTTACAGGACCCGAAGCAGTTCAATGCAATGCTCAAGTGGTCTCACGTGGCGGCTGCAGCATTCAAGGCCGTTTTCGGACTCATGGGCTATCTGACGTTCGGAGAGTACACGCAGGTAGGGCATGAGATATATAGGAGTCGCTAGCAGAACGTCATTTTCGCATTTGCCGTCTGCGCCTCTTCATATAAGACCACCCTGAATTTTTATTTTTTTTGCGTTTAAACGGCTCTACGTTCTTCTTTTCAGCAAGAAATCTCCAACTCGCTGCCTAACCAAGGATTCAAGGTTTGCTTTGCTTCCTTATGCCGGTCGTTAGCCGAACTTTTGGTGTCCGTTCCTCACATCAGACATCCATCCCCCTCGTCCTTCCAGATAGTCATTAACCTCGTTCTCGTCGTCAAAGCTCTTCTCTCGTACCCCCTTCCCTTCTTCGCTGCTGTCCACATAATCAAGGACAACTTTTTCATGGGGACGAAGAAGACCATGTTTACAAGGTGAGAGAATCTGGAAGGAGGTCCCATAATGGTAGATAGATAGGGTTCAAGCAAATTTGTTATGGAAAGCTCACAATGTTCTCCAAAGTTAAAGGGACATGGAAGTGCTTTTCAACTGAAGCTTATATGAAACATTTTGTCGTAATTAGTATAAAACCAAAAGGAAAAATAATAAAAATTAATAGTAACCGAGAAAAGATTTTTTGAAATTTCGCCCAACGACGACGCTACTGCGTTTAGCGAAAGGAATTAAGCCAAAACCGACATTCTTCTCAACGACGGAAGCCCGGAGCGAAAAAAAAAACATGCGATTTTCAAGTTTTTTTCTTCGATTTTTTTATTGCCACTATGTTTGTTCCTCACATTTTGAAACCTTATAGGAATTTTCATCGAATTTTAAAAGTTTTGGTTAAAGGCTACTTCCTAACTTTAAATGATTCGCCCGTTGTACAATGAGGCAGCAAAGATATTTATAAGACCCGGTGAAGTAAAAAATCAGTATGGTATCTTGCCACGGAATCCAGATGTCAAGATTCCACCTGAAGTAAAGAGTCATACCATACGGACACTTTACTTCACCGGATCTTAATCCTCTTGCAGTTGCTACTCCAATGATGGGTCGCTTCGGGAGTGGGCCCTCTTCCTTCGACTTCTGCTCATTCTCTTCACTCTTTTCGTTGCCCTATCGGTTCCCTATTTGATAGAAGTCATGGGACTCATAGGAAACATAACTGGTATGACATACACCTATTGTTTCTAGAGCATTTTGGAAATGCACTACCGAAAACTATTATTCTCGTAGAGTGATCCGTCATTGAAAGAAGAAGCGTCCATGGGAAAGCCAATAATGACGTACTTGAGAAGAGCGGGAAGGGCATGGCAAGGAGAGAAAAGCGACATAGAAAACTGAAAAAAAAAACAGTGTGCTTTGTTCGTTGATTTTCTGTTTAATATTATCCTGTGAGAGGAGCCGATATTTTACATAGCGTGGATAAAAGTTTTCTAAAATTATTAAAATGTAATGATTGAAATACGTTGAAAGGGCTACAAATTGACTCTGCAGGTACCATGCTCTCATTCATTTGGCCGGCTCTCTTTCACCTTCATCTGAAAGGAGGTCCCACAATGGTTGATAGGGACAGGAAATTCGATCAATTTATCATTGGTTAGTTCAACATTTTTTATTTATCATGTAATAGCAATTGGTGAGTTCAACGTTTTTCTTAATTATCATTGGTTAGTTTTTTTTTAGAACGTTTTTATCTATCATTGGTGAGTTCGATCTGGTAGAAATAATTCGATTTTCGTAAGAAGTAATATCTAGATTAAAAAAAATATGTTTTCCATAGTAGTATAAAAACTAGTATAAAAACTGGAACTTTCAGGTCTCGGATCGGCAATTTGCGTTTCTGGATTCTACTTCTCTGCTAAGCAATTGTTCATAGCAATGGGCAGAGATCCAATGTGATTTGCAATCTAGTTAATTGGGACACGAATCTCGTACATCTAACAGCTGATCTCAAGGTGTCTTGCTAGTAAAATGTGCAATTATCTAGCCTTTTTAAAGGTAGATTATACCCATATTGACGTAAGCGAATAAATTCATTTTGAGTGTTCTTGTCGATTCGGTACATGTTGTGTTCTCGCCCTTCTCCTCCTCACGAGATCTCAATTGAGAGAGCTCATCCAGAACAGAACTTACGGTACTCTTAAATGATTCCCCCATCATCTCATGGAATTTGAGTGATATACTTTGGTGGTTGGTGTGCACATGAAAAGAAGTAATGGGAGTCATGGCACCCTCACGTTGGTTGGGGATGGGGAACTTGCCTGTATGGGTAAGAATGTCGTCGGCAAAAGTAAGGAGGAAGTTAGGAAGAGGAGTGACTGGACCGGAGGAGGGATGGTCAGGACTCGTGAGGGGTTGAGTCATCGGGGCCGAACGATGTCCCATATATGAGCACAATTAGCACACTATTAGCACACTAGAGAAGAGAAAACCACAGAGCTAGAGTACGCATGTGGCACATTCTATCAATTCTTATTGAGCAATATTGAGCTTGAAAAAGTAAAAAATAAACCTCAAACTAATAAATGCAAAAAATCTGAAATTACTGTAATCACGAATATTCAAATTTGAGTTCCCGGTCTACCGTAAACTATTTGCGATGTTTCATCAATTTTCCGCCTCTTTTTCGTTTAAAACGTGTTTGTCCTTAAGGAGGTTGAACAATACGGAAGAAGGGGAGGTTATTGCAGATGAACGTCCAGTCGAACGACAGGCCTTGCCCACAGCGAGCCTCGTTGATGCTTCGAGGACCCTCGATCTTGGTACGTCCACTTAGCTTTTGCCCTCTCCCATTAGTTTTAAAAGTCGTCGTGTCGTCGTAATATTATTGGCGAAAAATTTCCGACAGTAAACTCATTCTTACTTTGTCTGCAATCTTTCTATTATCGGAAGTAGGAAAAAATGCTCCGTTTTTAGGAAAACCGAACATGTCTCTCAAGCATATATGGGGTGATTTCTGCTTGCACTGTATTGGGCGTAATGCCTATCCTGATAAAATTTAGCCTGCATATAATTGCTAATTAGTTATAGACCCTCCAGAGATAGTAAAAGATTCCCACCCACTTCGAAAAGTGTAATAGGTTTAAAAAATGTTTAAAATGATTTGCAGGCTTTGGGAGATGCAGTGAAGGGAACTAAACCCGCCTATGCGGTGAAGAAAGTCGTGGGCGCTTCCTTCGTGAGTTTGCCACTTTTTCCA
Organism: Micoletzkya japonica; assembly: GCA_900490955.1. Lineage (NCBI taxonomy): Eukaryota > Metazoa > Nematoda > Chromadorea > Rhabditida > Diplogasteridae > Micoletzkya > Micoletzkya japonica. The sequence continues at coordinate 9,093 of LS873453.1, read as the reverse complement.
TATGATAAGATTAGGCCATACCTTTTGATGTGAGGCTAACTGTTGGGGTTTGAAACCCAAAGAACCTAATGACATTATCAGCCCGAGCAATGCTTTTCTCTAGTTATGTAAGGCAGACTGGGACAGGTACTCGCTCATGTATGGGTCCCATGCATACATGGGCACGGACCCGACGGTCGGGTGTTATGCCCCTCATTTTACCAGAAACTTAACTTGGTGGGCACCGCGTTAGACGAGATACCCCATTGGTAGGCTTACTAAATTCTCAAGTTATTTAGTGGTGGGCTCTCGTTCAAAATAATGGACGGTAAATCTGCCCACGTATGGGACCCATCTATGACTTGTTAGTATGTACATCTTTTAGCGTGATGGTCAACTGTTCCTCGATCTGGACTTCGAGAACGTGAAACCGGTTAGTTTTTTTTCTATTTCTGATTTTATTTGATTCTTTTCAACTTTCAAAAATATCGCACACTTGGCCATCCCTATTGTCAACGCTACTGATTTCCTCTTTGTGTACGTACTTTATGCGAGGTTTTCCAGAGCACGGAGCCCTTCTACAATATTTTCGCCCTCCAGCTCGCCGCAGACTATTTCGAGGAGAAGAACAGTTAGTTAGCTCTTTTCCAGCTTTCGCTATCCTGGTTTTGTAGATTGACCATTTCAATACCGGTACATCTATGTGAGAGACTAACTCTCCGGAAAGCATGCCTCCCCACGGTAACTGCGTATTGTGTAAATCT
>LS865669.1:21196-37118 GCA_900490955.1 Micoletzkya japonica | reverse complement strand
AGATCGAATAACTGAGCTGTGTCACTTAAAAAATTAAGAAAAATACAAAAAAGGAAGAATATCTAACATCTCGAGGAGTATGACTATTTGATAGCCGGTCTGGAGAATAACACACAAAATCCGGGATTTAGAGCGTGTTTAGAGAAAAGCAGAAAGTGGCACACATACCGTAGTCACTTACTGGACGCGGGTCCGTGTTTGTGTAGTTTTACTTGTTTCGATATATTTTCCGTTGTAGATGGCGGGCCGGCACGAGAAGGTCATGCCGGAGGAAGAGGACGAGGACTCGACAGCCGAGAGCACTGATTTGGAAGACGAGGAGGGCGAAGATAATGTTAGTTTTTTTCCATTTCAAAGCTTTTGCGGCCCCTTTGCTGCTCTTCCTGCGAAAATCGTTTTTAGTACTAATGAAAAGAGATTGAATACATATGAAAATGAAGTAAATAACGAGTATGTTTAGCTATTCAATTCTATTGTATGTTTTTCCAGAGCGATGCTTCGGACGAAGATGAAGGGGATGATGAGGAAGAGGGAGAGGATGAGGAGGAGGAAGGGGATGAAGAAGGGAGCGAGGGAGGATCGACGAGTGTGAGCAGTGGATCGGGATATGAGAGCGAGGAGACCGTCCACGGTAAGGCTCACTTTACCTCACGGTAGGGCTTGAACTGCCCATTTTGTATGGCATCATTATTTACTTCTTAAAATAACTTTTGCGAGAGAAAGAGTTTCATATGCGATAATAGAGAATTTTGAGATTCGTCTAATATCTGGTCGGAAGTTGAATCGGAGGCCGAGGTGCAGACGAAGGAGGCTAATGTACGTTTTTTTTTAAATTTCATATTTTAATAATTTCCTGATGAGAATCCTATTATCCTTTTTCTTACTCTGTATTTGATTTTTTCCATTAGGTAGATGAAATAATCGTAGTTTAATACCAAGAAATCACGATCGGAAACAATACGAATAGGTATAGTGCGCGGAATAAAGGGTCAGTGGATAAGGATATTGATATGAGGACGGGAAAGGAGGAGTTTTATATTGGAACATTTCGTCAGTGTTGGTAATATTCTTTACCAGAACGTAGACAACGAAGGATTGACACAATATTGCAACATGTTATGTGAAATGCCAATATTGCAACACACCACTACTAACAGAATTCTGTATTCAAAGTAACAAAATAGGGCAATCATAGGAAATATTAAATGAAATGATGAAATTAATGTGATGCTGTATTATTCAGGAGGCCTCGATAATGAACGATTTCCAAGAGGCGCTCGATTGCATAGTCGCGGGGGATAAGGAGAAGGCGAAGCGGATATTGCTACGGTTGACCAAGCACCCCGAGGTCAGTATCGCTATTTTATACACAGATATGCTTACAGTTATATTAGTCATGCAATTACTTCTTTGGATTGATTTCCGTGATCAATGCAAAACAATTACATTTTGAGGTCGCAGCCTTCCGAACGGAAGAGTTTACGTGGGAAAACGATGGAAGCGATCGACTGAATAAGGTATTGCATATTGAACTCTATTTTTGATGAAGTACTTTATTATATGCAAGTGTATATAACGACAAATGGACCAAATCATACATGAAATAAAACTCGAAAACTTACTTGCTCGACTTTTGCGATCATAACATTCTTAAAGGAAAAGAAAAAGCAATTGAGATGGGGAGGGTGTTCGTCGGAGCACACAAGAATTTGGCACTTATCGACGAGGAGAATGCGGTGGAACACCATCTACAGGCTGGTATTTAGTAGTCTCGCAATACTACTTCGGCTTTTTACTGCAATATACTACCGTAGCATGCCGAATACGTATAATCTTGCAAATGGTTTCCCTATTCCCCGCTCTCTTGTTCTACCCCCCACGGATTCGCTAGTGAGATTTACTTTCGTCAACATGTATTATGAATCTTGTCCTTCCCATATTATATAGACATAAAGATATGGAGGACTGAAATTGCAGGTGCTCGCAGTAGCTCCTCGCAACGACGATATCTGGTTCGACCTCGGAGAGAAGTGTGTCGACTTGGGACAGCTGGACATGGCTCACTTTGCCTTCGAACAGTACGTCTTCCTTTGCTTTCTAATATATAATATGTAGCTCTCGTATGCACTGTTTTGTGTGCTATTCGCGCCCTTTCGCTCTCTCGTTGCAAATAGGAATCCTTACGTTTTCCTCAAACATCTGCACGGATCGCCATGAAAGGCAAAAAAAAAATGTCCATAAGTGGCTATTTATGGCTATTATTATTGCAGAACGATGGACTATCGGACAGAGGAGGCTATCATTAGCGTCAACTATCTCATGCACAACTACAGAAGTAAGTATTTGACTCCTTTGAAATGATCTATGAGCAAAAAAAAACTTTATCTTCATCCCATACTCAGTCCTATCCTCATTGTCAGCCGTTTGTTACGCGTACAGTGTAGCTAGATTAAATTAACTTAATTAAAAAAAAAACTTATTCTATTGATTCAGCGTGTCTCAAGCTGATCCATGCCGTCGAACTCAAGGAGGGTCCCTTTTCGAAGGGCCAGTTTCTGAAGAGACGCATCTGTCGAATGGGCGACAGTTACGCCCAGTCGGTCAAGGAAATATTCGGGGAGGAGGTGGACGAGATTACGGTAGATGAGGAGTACGAGCGGCAGGTGAGCATATACGGTATCTTCTATGCTGTCCAAGTGCGCTTGAAGACATTGGCGATCACATTGAAACATGAAAATTGAGGGAATATTTTGAATGTCAACTCAACAGTTCTTGGGTTGTTCTTCGTGAACTTACGTTTATTCGGTCATGAGTTTAAAAAAACCAAATATTTCATTTAAAAACCAAAAGCGTGAAAGAATGAAGAGTCGGAGACAACAAATACGCAAATAGCGCCTGGGTTTTGCTTTCAAGCTCTAAAAAGGGTGAGTGATTATTGTGTTACAGGCATCAGAGAGGCTGTCATCGCTTGAGAAGAAGATTGCGGCTCTCGAGGATGAATCGAGGGCCGAGGTGGAAGAGGAGCTGGAGGACATCGAAGTATCGCTGTCCGACAAACAGTCGGTCTGGGATATACTCACGGCGTTCTGCGATCTCTTCGACCGGATACAGTGCTACTCATCGGTCGGTGTTATTATCCTAACTAAAGAGGGTTTTTTGAATTATGCAAAAATTATAAATGGAGGATTACGGTAGCTTTGCAGATTATCTCGCAGCGAATTCGCATAATCGATTGGCCGTCGCGAGAGGAGCGCGTGGGAGTGGAGGAGACGGTAGAGGAATTGGTGGAGGATGTCGTGGCTATCGAGGAGACGATCGAGCATGTAAGGGTTACGGTGGGATTACGGTAGTGCTTGGGGTGGGACAGTTGCAGTATTGGTTAGGTTGTTGCAGTAGAGAAAAAGCCTGCCCTAAGTTACTACAGTGATCGACCCATACATCGATCTCTATGTATATGGGTCGATCAATGTAGTAACCTGCCCGCCCATTCTGCCCACCATAGATGGGCACGGTTGCAGGTGCCGTGGTTGTGTGACTTACTGCAAAAACTTTTCATGTATTGGTTGGTTCACTGTAAAATAATTTCTTAGCGAAATTGTGCGATATCTATGTATGGGAGGACCACTGCAGTAAGTTACCGGCAGACCCTGCCCACGTATGCTGCCCACATAGTGCCTCAGATTTGTAGCCGCAGTTCAAATGTACTAAGATTGATCGTAGAGAGGGAAGGAGGAGACGTGACCGATGATTCATCAGAGTCTAGAGATGACAAAAGGTGCGGTTGCAGCTACTCGACGAGGCTTGCGGGACATGGACAAGTAGAAGGCCGAGGAGACGGATGATTATGGGGACGAGGGGGACAGTAAGGAGTGAGAGAGGAGGGGTGGGGGAGAGGGGGGAGGAGTCGTCAGCTGACGAGGTGGAACGACCCTCTTCTGTCGAGAGCAGCGTACTCAACGAACCGGTTCGTTACAGCCTATTTTGTTTGCTTTTTTGAGTTATTTTACACTTTTCATGACTTTCTCCCCTAAAGAAGGTTTAGTTAGAGCGGTTTTAAAAGAATACAAGAAGGTACGTTTTCGCCCGCGTTGATGTTCCGGTTCAGGCAGTATTAGCTGATGTTGCCCTGTACTATCTGGACGCCCATCCAGTGAAGCCCCTGAGGGAGGGAATGAGTCAAGCTCCGTCGAGATTGTCTGCCACTCCAGCCCCTCTGGGTATGTTGATTGTAAGGGGACAGATGTTACAGTTTCCTCAAATTTGTCGGGTCAATCTTTGGATTGGGGTTTAAAGGGGTGAAAAAATTGGAAAGACGCAGAGACAGTCGCGATTAATGATAACTTTGATTTGCGGAATGGCGTGAAATGCATGAGATGAAGATTGCAGGAGAGGAAGACGAGGTACTATATCTCATTCGAGAGGCCATTCTCGAGGAGAATCCGGTTACGATCGGCCAGGCACTCGGTAAGCATTCAATCTGCTAGGGAAGACATCTGGTGACAATTATGTGGGATAGGACGTATTGTTTCTGGAACTTAAAAAAGATGAAAACATTATTAAATATGAAAAGATTATTAAATATAGAAGCGGGTTTTACCTTGCAGAGACGTGTCTGCTGTGCTTCGTGGCCATCGACTGTCTGCCCTCTCCCTCCACTCACTCCGCACACGTCCTCTCCCAGACCTACCGTCGCTTCGTCCAGTGCTTCTCCAATGCCCTTCACCCACACTACATCGAACTGCACTCGTTCATGAGCTTGTACAGTAAGTGATCGATTTGATTAATAGCGGGCCTTCCTCATTGGTTATTCATTGTATAGATAACGGACGTTAGATTCTTAAAAAACTCCAACATTTCATATAATACATTAGCGGTGCTTTAGCGAAGGTAACGATAGCATCACAGCTGAGCAGGGGATTACGGTAGCCAATCGTGAACTGATTTCAGATGAGCCGGCTGCCGTGAGCGTTTGCCTGCGCGTCCTGCACGGAGAGTGTCTGGATGGCGATGAGGAGCGGCCTCTCCAGTTTCCATCCAAAACTGTAAGCTTTATTTCCATGTTTGTTTTTAAAATTTATGTAATGTGTATTTAGAAAATAAATGTTTTAATTACACACATCCTTGCAGTCGTTCATTCGCTTCCTCGTCAAATACGCACATTCGATCGAGGGAAATGCGAAGAGAAAGGCTGAACTGCTGAGGATGGCAAGGGATGAGATGAGTGAGGAGGACGCGTACAATATGATTGGAGGTGGGAGGGGGCCATTTATTGCTTATATTATCATTACTATTAACAGGCTTTATTTCGGAATTTCCAGTAGAGTTTTGTGTGAATTGAGAATTCCCTGAAATTGTTATGTGTTGCAGATTTCGTATCACGAGCGACGATAGAGGAAGAACTTGAGAAAGACGCGCGAGCTGCGAGGATCTGCTCCCTGAAAGACTTGGGAAAGGGCAAAAAGTGGAAAGAGGTTCGTATATTTTTCTCAATTATTGGATTACCGTACCTTTATCCTATCTATGAGACGTTCAAGAGCGTAGAACGCTACTGCAGGTTCGGTTAATTAAGGAGGTGATTAGTTGAGGATAAAAGCATTTCTTCCTCACCGAGGTGAATGTTGGTTGCAGATTGTGCAAATCGTGGAGTCTGACTCTTCATGGACAACCATCGAAGACATGGAGGAGTTGGAGGTGCGGACGGAATTGTATGCGAGGGGACTCATCGAAGAGAAGAGGGAAGACGACGCCGCGAATATCACCAATAGGTACAGAGAACATTTATTTACTATTTCATTACTCTTGCCGTATATTCTGGGCTTTAAAGGAACCGTGCCGCGTAAAAAAGATTACTGTAATGGAAATCCCGGGTCGGGTCGAGCGGCCTCCCGCACGGAATGAATGGAAACTGTAGCCGTTTCAGTTTGCGATCGCCTGTTTGGCGTCTTTTCGAACTTTGTTTCGATTTCCCATCGTATCGTTGTTTTGCGTTTTTTCGAACATTTGTTCGCCTTTTATCGCGTTGTGTTAGATCTTGGCCGTGTCTTGCTGATATCTCTTGCGTGTGATCGGGCAGTGGCGCGGCTATCGCCCTCATTTGTGGTGCTAGTTTGAAATCTTTGAACGTTTCTCACCTGTTTACAGCATTTGTCAAAGCTTTTGTGAACATTTGGGCAGTTCCAATGAGCGATGAAAAGATTTGACCGCAAGTGAGGAAAAGGTTTGATCGCAAGTGCACTTGCAAGTGAAACAGTGAGAGAAAAGCGTTTTGAGTCTTTGCATGTATTCATTAGTTTTCTCCTCTTTGTCCTGAATCGTTTTCGCGTTTCAAGCTTTTTATAATGTTGACTGAATTTAAATTTTAGCTAACCAGTTGCGGCTTACGCCCGAAATGAAGTGGCCGAGCGATGCACGACGGAGCACACCATGGTGTGCGAAGCTCACTAATCGGGCTTCGAGAAATACACCGGCAGATGTGGTAAGCAGGTTTTACTTTTTGAAAAACTCTGATACTTGGAAACTGTTCTGAGCTTAAAGTGAACGCTCGATAGTTCTTGGAATATTTCTTGCGTTTTTTTAGATTTTTTTTGTTGCGAGCTTGGTAATTAGAATAATAATTAGAATAATTGGATAGGTATGGTATTCGTCAAGACGTACTGTTTTCATTCAATAATAGTTGCTAACTGTCTTTCAATACTGCGTTCAAAAACTTCGATAATTAGCAGCGTATGATGGAAAGACAGAGTATCATTTCGGGCATCCACAATATTCTGACAACAGTGAAAATGTTAAGCGAACGAGATGCCGAAAATAACCCTGATTTCAGTAGGAACTCTCGCACGGAAAACACCGTATTCTAAGAATTTTGGCTCGTTCGCATAACATTTAGAACATTGTGCATCAGGTGCGATCTCTGAACTGCCGAGGAGGATTCAGGAGAAACAATCAGCAACCATCGCAACAGCCCCAGTTGTAGTTGAGGTTTTGTCTATTGACTTGATCTTTGCACTACTCACACTTTCGCAGCTATTAGGGTCTAAATTTATATGATCAGTAGTACTGTAAATGCTGTATAGTTGATAATCTCCGCCCTCTGTTTGTCATTGAAAGCTTAGATATAGTGTGATACGTAATAATCGTATTTGTCACTCTTGGATCATTGTAGAACAGTAGAGTTTTGTAAGTAAGAATAAACGATATGAGCGCATGTCAATGATTGTCTCTCCTTGTCGCAGGACAGCTTATTATTGTAATCCTTTTATTATTATTATTATGATACTACTTTTACTATTGTAATGTAATAAAAGCTAGTACGCCTGCTCATACGGCGCTTGAAATGCAGTCAGCATATATATAATAACTAGAGCTCGCGAATCGATACCGGTTAATCCAATTAGGTACTTTTTCCAGGGTTATGTTTCACTCCATACGTATTAGGAGATGCGATTCTGAGCATGCTGCTAGTGAAACGTAACCGGTCAAAATCGGCTATTGCTATCGATTCGCGGGCTCTATATATAACTTTTCCGCCTCCTTGATTTTCGCATAAGAAACTGCGATTTCCCCTTTATCGGGACATTGAGATCGGATGAGGCAGAGCTCAGAGGACACGACGTTTTACCAGTCCGCGTTCCGAAATTCCGAATGTCTCTGCGTCTCTCAAATTTCCATGCTCTCTCGCCTCCACCCTCTTAATTTGCATACGAATCTATTCTACGCAGCAGGATGTTGTGCAGAGGAGGGAAATCATTAGACAGAATACGAGAGTCCCGAGTGGATAAGTGGAGATATAAAACAATTTACACATAGCTTGTGATACAGCAGAAACACAATCTGGAAAGGTGGGTGAACAGCCCGATTGCAAGCGTATACCAGTTTTCTATTATAGGCAATACAAAACTCCAGAAAACCAGGTGAGCAAATCCGAATTTCAAAAGACCTCTAGGTAATTTCGCACAGATTCCCGCTTGACCCGAGCGTTCATGGGCATCATGAAGCGCCGGTACCCCAAGTAGTCGCGGTAGTATTGTGGTAGCGCTCCTAGAGCCGCCCGCATTGCCCATGAGTTCGACCCCCGCCGAGGAAATTTTGACCAAACCCCCCTCTTCTTATTCGCCGAGCAAAGCTACAGTTTCCATTCATTCGCCTCGAGAGATCCCTACGTTTGAAGGGGTGTCTCGATTACGTGGCACGGTTCCTTTAATGAATTGATGGAAAAAAATCAGTAGGGATTGATGAATAGAAATAATATTGACCATCTTCCCTGCAGAATGCTCCTGCTGATCCTCTCGCAACCGTCCATTCCCATATCTACCGTAACCCCGTGGTTGGAGCTGGTGTGGAGTATGGATCTGGGGCGGGTCAAGGGGACGAGAGTTCTGCCCTCTCTGGGATACACGATACTGCGACTGACCGAGTTGACTCACATTGCGAGGGACTGGAGGGTGTGGAGGCTGCTTCATACGATCATCAAGCACATTGAAGGTATTGCGGCCTTCTCATTCTTCTTTTATCGTTATTTTGGGAGTATGCAAGACTACACCCAAGGTAGGCTTTATTCACAGTTTCATTTTGCTCCTGAAATTAAGCGTCCCGCGTGCCCCTCCTCTCCGTATTGACCGAAGGGGAAGGGGATGACTACGATGAACTGCCCACGCGGGCAATGCGATTCCTCGTTCACGCTCACGATCGACTGTCGACAATGGAGAGGTGTGGACAGCAGGAGGTCAGTTTGCGATACTTCAAGTATGCCATTTTTTTTCTTTTTTTACTGTCTAATTCTCTTCAAATGGTTCGTAGAGTAATGCCCTTAACCCTTGTTGATTTACCGTAACCGTAGGATGTCGTTATACCGTAGGAGGGCCACATTCAGGGTGCCTTCCTGCAATATGCGATGGCCGAGTTCCGAGCGGTTCTCTCACAAGAATCTGTGAGAGATGCCCTGAGGGAGAGGAGGCTCAATTGGATGGCCAATAATGTCCACGCTGAGGTCTACCAGATGCTCTACTGTCTCTTTGGGTATGTTGGCTTGTTAGACACAAAGTCGCAAAGTGTCTGACCTCGCGGAAAGGGAATCAAATGAGACATGTACCATTCAAAAGAGCGTCAAAAACTGAGTAGAAAACGACGTTCAATTTTTGCTGAGGGCGTATGTAGCGCGAGATAATCGTCATTTTCTGGAAGTAGGGATCCGCCATTGCGCCCGCCGCTTCCTTTTGTGAGGCATTGCCTGTAGCATCGTCGGTAGCGCAGCAGGTAAGAAGTCTGTCCGGAGTGGGATGGGCGGTGAGTTCGACCCCCATGCCGTGAAAACTTTTTGCACGTTTTTCCACAAGTCCCGGACTTGATTTTTTCCTTCATTTCCAGTCTGCTATCTCTACTTTCAATGGAATATCCTGTAAGTAGAAATGAGATGGAATGGGATGGGATTTGTTGATAACAGGGAAAACATGTTGTTGTGACCGTTACTATAGCGCCTTGATAAAATTCTATTTTTTTCAAAATCTTGAAAATGACAAGATCTTGAAAAATGACACTTTTGGAAAACGTGCAAAAAATTCGCACGACATGGGGGTCGAACCCACAGCCCATCCCACTCCGGACGGACCTCTTACCTGCTGCGCTACCGACGACTGCTGCAGGCGATGCCTCACAAAGGAAGCGGCGGGCGCAATGGCAGATCCCTACTTCCAGAAAATGACGATTACCTCAGCAAAAAGTGAACATCGTTTTCTACTCAGTTTTTGACGCTCTTTTGAATGGTACATGTCTCATTTGATTCCCTTCCCGCGAGGTCAGACACTTTGTCTTGTATCTCCTTGTTAATGTTCGGAAGCGTACAGATATTGAGTGCACTTTGGTGATGCAATCACCAATCATTCGCTAATTACGAATGATTTGTAGTCGGTACTCGAAGAAACGCCGTGCAGCGGAGGAGCACGAATCGGGGTTGGAGATGGGAGAGGAGAAGAGGGAATTGGTGGACTGCGCCGTCGCCGTATCCCTGCCCCTCGCTCTGCCAGAGTTCGACGATCGGGTGAGTCTCTTACCGCGAAACCATCATTACATCAAATCGGTCTTTTCATGGACGCGAATCGTATGTTGATCCACGGTTGGTGAGACGACCGATTTGACGATGTGACCGACGGGGAAAGGGTTTTAATAGCTGAACCATGCACGACTATTGTTAGTGGAAATTATCTTGAAAGGCTTGTCTTGAGGTAGGATAGTAGAGCAAGGAGCGGTAAGGGGGTGGATTACCGTACTCTTTGAGGGTCTCGCTGGCGCAGACGTTGTCGATCTGGTCACCAATCGATTCCCGTCGTTGCTTGTGGTGGGTACTCTCTGCGTGATTTACCTCTTATACTTTCTACTTAACGGAACGTGTAATATGCGGTTTTTTTGGAAGATTAATTCTTGCGCAGCTTCGTCGACCAGTTGAAGAGAGAGTATGCGATGTTGCTCCTTTACAGATGGACGATCGGAGAATGGCTGCTGTGAGTAGACTGAAGGACTGGGTGAGGAGAGGACCCCCTCGACTGAGGGGAAGGGAGATTAAGGAGGGGGAGGAGATCGGAGAAGAGGAACTGAAGGAGTTCAAGGAAGATGACCCGTATGTGTTGTGCTACATTTTTTTATTATTACTGTTGTTATTCATCCATGTCTCTAGGCATGAACAAAACAGACTGGGCGAACAACACACGAATAGACAGCACTTTATATCTTGTTTTTACTCAAGCTTCCTAGGGTGTTTAGCTTTTGCCCAATGGGAGAGGAATGGAATGAAAACACCGTATCACAGGGAGGGGCTGGTGCAGTGGCCGAGGTACGGTATCGATCGGAGGGACGACGCGGCCGTGTTCTACATGCTGGCACTGGCCAACCATCGACAGTCCAAGTCGGCGGTAGGTCACAGTTTCTCTTCATTTGTTACAAGAAATCAGAGAAACACGTCACAGCATTCCGACCGAAATGGGAAGTGTCTAATAGCGAGTAATTTTGAAGGCAACTAATTTTGAATTTCCTCCAGTACGACTGAATGAATCTTCTCCAAATTTTGGCAGCTCTTTGGATTGATCGGAAGGAGCTTAGCTTTTTAAATTGGTGAATTTTCAGACATTGTTATGCCAGCAGTGACCAGTGATCACAGCGGGAACCGCCATTCGTTAATGTAACGCTAGGAATGCTGTGATGTACTAATCTCGTCGGAAATAGGAATAATGCCAAGTGACGGAACATTTTCCTCACAATCAGCCATACTTACGAGTAGCGTATTTGAGGAATCGCGTGAGATGGTGTACAACTTCCTGTCAAGCAGCCACGTTCTCTCGTTCGGCACGAGAATCGCCCTCTCCGCCTGGATGATGCTAGCGCATGCGGACGTCGAGAGTCTCTTCAAGGTTTGAATTTTGATGTTTGATCTTCGAACCTTGATCTTTCTTTGTAGTTTGATCACTGATCTCTTCATATTTAGCTCTACGACGAGGACCTGTTGATCGAGCTCAAGTCACACGTTCGACCGTTTAGGGTAGCTCTGGCTCTGGCGGACGATGTGAGGGATACTGTAGTTTCAGCACAAATTATTGAATCTTTCTTTCACAAGCTCTCGATTTTATAGTAGGGTTCGACGGGTCGAACCCTACTATAAAATCGAGAGACTGGCCTGCCAAAGGAAAAACACGAAAGTCGAGGGGCAGAGACCTCGATGTCCCTAGGTCTGCCCTCGATATGAGGAAGAGACATCGATCGAGGGCAGAGGGGAGAACGAGGGGAAAGCGAGGGCAGGACAGAGGGGGTATGAGATTATATATTGGAACTGGGAGGGGAAGAACAGGTAGATGTAGTCATATGTAATCATATGACCGTAGAAGGGCTTCTGAAGTAGCAATCCAGAAAGCCTAAGCAATTATTTATCCTCTCATAGAAACTATGTTATTTAAACAGTACGTTGGCAATCGTAGTTGTGATATCACTGTATGTGTGCATACCTTTTTGTACAAGATTTCTGATAATTCGATTCTTACGACTAGAACTTACTCGTTAGAAATCACGGTCAGGGTAATCGCCCTCGATCGATGGCGTCGGAAACAGCGAGGGCAGTAAAGGGGGGGGGGGCACCGAGGCTCGTTCCCTCGCCCTCGATCCGTCGAACCCTATTTTATAGTAATTTGTTGCTGCCTTCGGAATTTGATTTAGTGCCTTGAATACTTCACTGCGAAAAGAACACATGTATTTTTCGACGTGAAGAAATAAATATACTTGAAAATTCAAAACTTGTTCAGAATGACTCTACCGTGCCCTTCCCCTTGGCGCAGACCCTCTACCAAGCGGCCACGAGGCTCTCGCGCTTCTTTCAAAGGGTAAGAGTCTGCTATCTCGCTACCGTATGCCTGTTAACTGGCGGATTACTGTAGTCGCACCTTGCAGTTATCGCGAACTGATCTGCGCCTTCGGTACGGTCCGGCATTGGTGAGAGAACTACGGGACGAGACGAAGCAATTGTTCGAGAGAGTACTCGAGGTGGCACCCTCTATGCAGGACGCCAATCAGGTTGGCTGATTGTTAGAGCATACGATTCGCGCCTTTATGATCCATATGTGACTAACCGAAGGGTTCTGCCATTTTATATGCAGCGTGAATCAAAATTATAGCTTTATTTCGTATTGTGAAGGGTATTATTTTTTAGATGAAACCATATTGAGTGGAGTGCAAGCCTGCCAACCTTTCCACATTTCCTAAACCCCTTCAGAATGCGTGGGATCACCAGTGGCTCGCGTACTTCTTCCTTGCCAAGTTGCACATGAAGGAACGGCAGCCGGACGTTGTCAAGGTTGGGCTCATGTATTTTCAGTTCAAACTTTTAGAATTGGGTATTTGTTCGTTCGCTTATGTGATTGAATAATGGACGAGATTAGGCAAGATCAAAGAAGGAAAGCGTGTATTTGAGGCAATCGACGGTCTGTTCGAGTGCGCGTGCGCTCTGCAAATGGGAGGGACTGCTTACCCGCAGAAGATTGCCATCAAGAACCAGAAGAACTTGGAGCCCGTGGAGGTGCACTACCAAGTACACTCCCTCATCTGGAAGTACATCTCGAGAACGTGAGTCTCTCTTTCGTACAGGTGGCTATCCAATCCGACATTACGATGGGTGCTTTTGCTTTTCTCTAGTTGCGTAAGGGAGCCTGCAATATTATTCCGACAAGGCCAGATCATGTATGATCTATAAGGCGTCTTCAGTGACAGCCCGTCCTTCTCCACTCTCATCTCCCTTCGTTCGTATGCTGAAGCCTTCACTCGTCACGGCGTAGTCCGACCCTCGGCTGCCATGGATTTGTATGCGGTAGAGCCGGGTAAGACGAGAGCCGGCTTTTATTATAGCTATGGGTAGACTAATGACAGTCATACATATTTCGATCACACTTAGCAAGAGATCGGTGAAGAATTTATGAATCGATGCCATGGAATGATTTTGAGTTGCATCAGACAGTACTTCATGAAAACGAAGAGACGCTTTCAGCCGTATCAGAAACCACACTCAATGTCTCGTTCTTATGCGCGAGAAGTAATGCGGAACAAGAGGAACGGGAAGTGGTGAGATTTATCTTTGCTTTTTGTTTTGCAAATACAATATACACTTTGTTTATTAAGGACAATCATGTAGGACATCACGTAGAAATTGTTTCAGTACACTGAACGGAAATTCCTTAAAAAGATGTCAGTGTAATGAGGAAAATGAGAGACGAGTGAGGCGTCGGTTTAGATGAACGAGACCCTAGACAAGATTGAGCTGATCGAGGAGCTCAAGGAGATGTGCAAAGAGGGATTCAAGGTAGTCAACAGTATTTTTTTTGTATTTTTCCTTGTTTATTTTAATAGCCAAACATAGGTCATATGGTATCGACATGCCGTGAAAGTTGAGCGAATCGATTCATTTTGGCATACGATAGAATTGATACGATTGTGCTGGATCGTGCTTTGTGTGAATAGGGAAACTGCTATCCCTTTTGATGATAGATTCATGGTATTTTTAAGTTCAGCAACACCAATATTTTTATTCTTTTAGATAGTCCTGGAGCGCTTTCCCCACATGAAAGCGCACTATCGACTGGCTGAGATGGCACTGGATGAGGGAGATGTCCAGAAGGCATACCATCACGTATTCAAGGTAATCCCGAGTCATTCGTTCGCCCGTACAAAACAACACTTTTGTGAATATCCTCACTAACCTCAATCAATCAATCATTTATCCACAGTCACAAAATGACGGTAAAGTGAGACAATGCATTTCACAAACATATACAAGAAGTCTAATCTCATCCTTGTTCTCCTTGTAGAAGGCGTTCCACCGTCGCAAACGAGAAGACGACCTTCTCGAGTCTGTCGTGGAGATGACCTGCTCCGACTTTGACCGGTACCGTACCCGTATTTATTGATTAGTTCATTAGGTGCATATTACCGTATACTAGTGTGCAGCTAATGTAAAGGATTTACATGCTCTCCATCTCTTTTCCTCTTAATTCTTCCCCGCTCTTTCGCTCAAATATAATCGTATCAGTTATCCATTACAAGCACTCTATCGTATGCTCAACCATTTTCCTGATAGGAGAACATCATTGCCTGTCGCTCTGAATTCATTAGTTTATCTCCCAATGAATACCTTCGTATTCGCAGTTCGGACTCGCTAGCCTTCCACACGACTCGACTGGCCCGTCTCGGGCTGCTGCTCTCCCTGAAAGAGGCCGATGCCTCCACGCCCATCGCCCTCCTCACTTCACTTGTCAGGGCGATCACCGATGGCGATGAGTCAGTTCTTTTTTAAATTGTTTATTTTATTATTTTAAAAATACACTTTCATATGCCTGGAAAGGAATGTAATAGGGTTTGAAAACCAAACCTTCTAATTGCATTATGAGACCGAGAGTGATGTGGAGCATGTAAGAATGAAGAGAGTCAGGCGATAAATACGCTAATCGCGCTTGGTTTTCAAACCCTAGAATGTAATCGTACTCTCTCTCTCTCTCTCTCTCCTGCAGAGTGCACGTCCTCAAAGTGGACCACCTGACCCTCTCCTCGGAAGCCCTCGATGCGCTCTCCTTCATCCTCCGTTCGCACCCCGCCCAGTGGAGTCGACCGAACAAGGCCGATGTACTCGCACTGTACAAGTCGATTAACAGGTACGGGGTTACGGACGAAAGAGCCTTTCGTCATGGGGATAGACTTCAAGTTGAAATGCTGTACGATAAGACATTAGAGCATACTATTCGCGTCTTTTTAACGAATAAGTTTCACCCAAATCTATATAAGCGATGGGTCTGCCATTTTCTATACAGCTTGAAACATAACCACTTCGAGAATGCGAATCGTATCCTCTATAAGACATGCTCAGCGGCTATAGTTTACCTTACATTGGTGGACTGAATCCAGGTGAAATTTTGGGTTGTTTACAGTGGAAAAGGCCAGCGGGCACTCGTGTTCGTACGGGAGGGACTGAAGAGGCTGATCAATCGACAGACCAAGGGAGGGGGCGTGGCCTCGATGGAGGCTGAGATGAGCATGGGAGAAGCCGTGAGGAGGGGACAGCCTGGAAGGGTACGGTAGGGGGAAGGGGTACGGTAGATGGGGAACGGGATACTTCTAATCCTTGTAGGTGTAGAGTTGGGGATTAGGGGGAATTGCAAAATCTCTTTTAATCCCTATGACTACACGGTTAGTTGCTAGTGATAAATACTGACATCTGCGATATCTATGCTTTATTACTTACAGTATCCCGGCTACCGTAACCCTCTGCTTTCCAGAAACGCAAGGCCATCGACCTCTCCTCGGTGTACGCCCACCTCATTCCCCGTCCTCCCATCAACCCCACCTCCTCTCCCTCTTCCTCTCTTCCCTCCTCTTCCATTCCCCGACCCCTCCCCACCCCCACCCT
>LS865669.1:0-11029 GCA_900490955.1 Micoletzkya japonica | reverse complement strand
ATATACTGACGAGGTTAAAAACTGAAAATTTTCTGCGAAAATTGAAATGCTGAATTTTCGTTTCAATTCAAAATTTTAAAATGCTGCTTTCCAGTGATAATTGATGTTTTCATAGGTTTCCAAGCAAGCTGGAAACGTTGGCCGTAAAAAGAAATGCATATGGTGTCTGCAAAAGTACCAAAACGAACGGTGAATATATCTCAAAATGATGCCATAGTTCATAAAGGAATTGACTGCTGAGACTTGGAAAGGTAACTGAATTATACAGGAACGATGTTTCTATACTAATTCGATGTCAAGGAATACAATTATGCAGTATGCAAAGCGCAAAAATCTCAAATTTCATAACCTTTGGTCAATTTTACACCAAATTCGCCCTGAGGCTATTTTTCGACTTTGTCGTCGAGGTGCATCTGAAGGAGTTTTGATGATTTCTCGGTATGTATAGATGCGTCTAGACCTTGTCTATCTTTCTGTGAAAATCGCATGAAAATTACTTAAGTTTAAAAGAAGTTATGACTAAAAAACGAAATTTCGATCCGAAACTTTGACGTCTCGGCGCTAATTCGCCTTTGAGAGATCTTAGAGGTCATCTTGGTGGCTATACCTACTTTTGGGCGCAGAATCCGAAAATGATAACTAGAAGTTTGAAAATTTTTATTTTTTCGCTGAAAATCGATTTTGAAATTGTAAACTGAACTTTCCCTCAGGCGTTTTTCGAAATGGGCAAAATGAGACCGGCGAAGCACGAGATTTTGAAAAGACCTATAAAACAAAAAAAGTTTATAAAGATTGGTTCATTTTGAGCTGCGTGACGCCTAAAAACCCACTTTCTATATAATAGAGGATTATTCAGGAGCCAAAGAAAAAGGGCGGAAAGAAGACTGCAGGGGACAGGAAGAGAAGGGAAGTGGAAGAGGAGGAGGAGGAACGACCACTCAAGAGAAAGAAGGTACGTTCTAATCTAATAAACTGCCGTAACATCGTTGAACACTATGGAGGGGTACATCAGTTTGTTATGCACAAAGTAAAGTTAATTTGTTTTAAAAGTGACTCTGGAAAAGCGGAATACTCATGGCACGGTTTTTAAATTAGATTTTCGGATTTGCCGTTCCAAGGGCTAATCAAGTTTCAAGTTATGCGTTTTTTTATGAGTGTCTTACACTCTGCCTTGTCTTATGCCTACCTCAAGAATTCCGGTCAGACCTGCTTCACCAATTCATCTCTCCATCTCATAGCTGGTACTGTAGAGCATACCATTCCAGGGTGTGTCTATGTAAATTTTTTTATTCAAAGGTGGGTGTTACCCCATAGGAAAATGCCCGCCATAAGTGGGGTTTACGCGCAAAAAAATAGAATTTTCCCCAGTACGCAAAACTGAACTAAGATTTTTTTCTCAAGACTAGAATTACTACTTAACTTTTTTTTGCTTTCTCTAGTTTATTTCTAATTGTAAGTAGGAGAATGTGATGGTTGCATGAACTTCATGTTCGGTTAGGATAACCCTCGTGTGCTGTGCCATGCATCCTCACACCTTTCATGCACTCACATCCTGCCTTCCTATCCCGTGCGCTAATCTGCTTCTGCTTTTTTCATTGTTTTGTCGGCAAGTTTGTGGTTGTGGATTTTGTATTGTTTGGTAAGAAAAGAGGCGAGTTAGAGGCTTTAGCCTCTAGGATACATCGATTCTGCCCTCATGTGTGACCATTCCATAGAGGAGATTACACTTTCCCCCGCAGAATAGCCCACTTCATGTCTCTCACCGTCCTCAGTTAACTATTACTCTTAAGGTAGTGGAACTAGGTATCCAACCACTGCACCTGCTACCGTCTCGACCTATGTGTCCCCACTTTTATTTCTATCCGAAACAACGGTATCATTCAGTAAGAAATGAAGAAAACCGAAAAGAGATCAATACGGCGCACAAAACAATCTCTAGAACGCTTTGATTAGCCAAAGTGGAGTAGGTCAGGTTCATGATCCCACCTACCGTAATCATGACACTTCAACTCCAAAATTTGGGCGTTTAACGACTTGTCTTTTAGCCCCCGTTGTTACCATAATTTTTCTCGTATTCGAAAACATAAGAACATGTTGAGGGGGCTAAAAGACATCGTTATTTCAAAAGTGTCTATTTGTGTCTATGACAGAAAATGCTTGTCTTTTAGTCCCCATTGCACTTTTCCTACGCAGAATTTTACGGAGATTTCGAAAATCACAACGGGGGCTAAAAGGCATTTCAACTTTAATGTGATTTTTCGTCATGAACTTTCTACAGTATCTTCAGTTCGCGATAACAATCCAATCCTCATTCGCCTGCCGTGTGCATCGAACAGTTTCCGTTTCCTTCTCTCTTTCTGGTGTCAATTATTTCATTAATAGGTAATTCCCGATCATTTATGTTGCTTTTGTACTGTATTGCACAATACGGAGCTAACGCACTACTCACCCTCATCACCCTCACGCGATTTATTAACCTGCCACACATTCAATTTTTTGGGGTTTACCCTCCCATACTAAACAAATTTTAGGGTTTACCCCTGTCCATACCGACAGGTCTGGAATGGTATGCTGTAAGGAGAGGAGGTGCTTGTGGGCTGATCGCATAGCTCTGCCATGCTGATCTGTTTTGATTAAAAAGCGTACAATTTTATTAGCTCCTGGACCGATAATTACCAGTACCTTTGTGCATAAAACTAAATGATTGTCCCCTTTTGTTTACTGTGCCCTGTAGTTTTCAACAGTGTTATAACTATTCTATAGATTAGTTCTTCCCCTTTTTTCTAGCAATCCAGCCATTCTAATTGATCACTCTGTATTCAGGTAGTCGAGTCAAAGCGACGTAAGCACGCGGCTTCTACTTCTCCTACAGTAACCGTTAAGAGAAAACGAAAATGAGATACTTCGATCGTTAGTTCTACTCTTCACCCGTTGTTTTTTCTGTTGTTCTCGTTGTTTCTGTTGTCTGTTCTGAGCTATTACTGTTACGAAGATGAAATGATATCGAGTCCAAGCAAGCAGCAAGCAATAAACGCATGAAAAGCAAGCACTCAATCTTCTATATTCTTTGTTGCGCCCTATTTCTCCTCATTTTCCCGGTTTCTTCTTCGACACCGTCTCGTCTTCTTCCGTCGTTTTAGCACGCTCACTGCGTCCCCTGAAATGGCCCTTGGGACATGTTAACTCACACATTTTGGTGAGGCCTTTTTTCTGCAGCAGTCCAGATAATAGTTGGACCAGATTTTGCCCCCCCCCCCTGACACAGCCACGCTACAGTATCCCAAACCTCGAGCGAGTGCTGTCCCCGGTCGACGAAATCTCCGAGGAAGAGGAATCGATGGACCGAAGGCTGACCACAAGCGACGAGAAGACGACGCAGATCCATGATCTGACAGTGGAGGTCACCGAAGATGAACCTGCAGGGGAGAGATCATCAGCCGCTATTATATTACCGGTCCCTAGTACTTATTGTAGCACATTTCTATGAAAAAGAGACTCCCATGACCTAGGGAACAGAATAGGGGACAAGAAGACATTCTCCTATGAATCGGCATGAAATAAGGCATGAAATAAGACACAGCATTCCGCGCGGTGAGGAATGTGTCTAATAGCGAATTGACCACTATTTTTGAATTATCTCATGAATGGATAAACCAATCTGCACCAAATTTTCAGAGCTTATTGAGTTCGCGGTGGCGAACTTAAGCTTTTAAATTCATGAATTTTCGTTCATCGGTTCGCCTACAGGATGGGATCCTATGCACGGAAACCGCAATTCGCTATTAGAACGCTTGGAATGCTGTGAACAGCCTCTGGTATGTGATGCGACAACAGACGGAGTAGTGCACAGGTGGAGTACAACACACAAGAAGAGCTGACACTGGCGCGCGAATCTCGACGAGCGGCGATTGTGCCTTGACATCCTTCAGAACCTGTAAGGCAACAATCTTTCAGAAAAATCATCTTTCAGTAACAGAATTTTCTTCTCAAGTGGATCACACACAATGTCTCCGCGTCTCTCCAATTTCAATGCTCTCACCTCCACTCTCTTAATTCGCATACGAATCTATTCTATGCACTATAACGTTGTGAAATCGGCGCCATTATCTGACCTAAAGTAGGATACTTCTCCCTAAAGCCTGTCCATACCTCATCCGGCAACGCCTTCAACTCTTCCACCGTATACATCACGTACTTCATATCCATCTTCCATTGGCGCAACGCGAAGTCTTTCAGCCAATGTTGGCTGGCATTGTCGGATAAGTTCATTAGTTGGCCTCTGCAGTAAAGTGCGATCTGATCGAGGTGGGAAGAGCACAGCGGAATAGGGGAATAGTATGGGAATACCGGCTATATACAGCTCATATCATATGTAGCTTAGACATTTTTGTTTAGATATCACAAGCCCCAAAAGTATAACAAATTCACGGCAACCGATCAACTGAGCTGGCCCCGAAAAATCATTGTTTATGCAAGATATGCAAAAAATATTATGTGTTGGAGACGGAGCAGATACATCCTTTTTTTGTCTGTACGTAAACAATAGACTCTATTGCAATCAACCGACAAACGTTTTGCTCACTGACCACGCTACAAAGAAAAGGGGAAAAGTTACATCTTTCTCAATATCCACAGCGATTTTCCATGTAAGGATGTGAAAGCTGAATTTGGCTCTCTTATTCTATAGCATTCTAGTTCTGTGGAGGTTGAAAACCTATTTCTGTACATTTCAGTCTCACAGTTTCCGAAAAAGGAACTTGTGTCGTAGAACTCACAATATTCTAAATGTTAAGCGAAAGAAACAAAATGTTCGGGACAAGATGTTTTCCGTGCGAGAGTTCCTTTGCAATGTTGCATTCAGAAACGTTGTAAACACTTTGTGTAAACGCCAATCACCTTTTCCAGTTTTACTCTAAAAGCTCGTTTTTCGTAACTGCACGATAATGAATGCAGCAATAGAAAATTAACTTTCGGTTTTTCCCTATTACATTTTCGAAAGCAGGTGCCTATTACAAACTATAGTCTGAGTGTATCCATGCTCGCTGCTGTCTTCCACAGGACAGGAATCTATGGCCGATCATTTGTCTCCCTCTCCTTCTTGCAGCGCCTTTCTGACCGTTCTGTCCGCATTCTTCTTTGAAAGATCGCTTTGAGTCTGCCTGTACCTAGGGTATGTCCCAAAAACCATTGAACTTTTTACATTTACATCAAAGCAGTAGTTCAATATTATTTGTAGGATTGTTTTACATAGTTGAATAACCGATTTATGATATGGTGAAATAGTTGTTTCTCTAACGTTCTCCACAATGAATCCCATAAGGAACTTAGTTTCCAGTTTATTCCTTATTACCGTCAGTTGTCAATAAAGCATGTCAAGATGATGTCCTTATTCTGGCTGTGCATTAGCGCCTCAGGAGTTTCTCTTTTATACGGATTTTATTCCGTTCCACGGGACCTGGCGATTACGATCAATGGACTTTCCCGTAATTTCCTTAATTTTTTTCCGTAATTTCCTTAATTTCCTTGAAGCAAATTTAATTAATATGGTTATTCAGCCCTATCATTGCAGCTGGTACACTCGATTTTGCTGCCTGTTTTCAAATTGTATCCTAGCAGAGTTCAACAGAAGTGGATGGACAAGAGAAGTTATTCCACAGCTGCATGTGGACTACGACCCGCTAAGGTACTCCTTTTTATAAATGCTTATTACCTTCACCTTCTGGGATTGCAACTCGTCCTTCAAACGTATGCGAAGCTGGACCAGAACAACCGAGTTATCATGAATTCGGAGCATGAGAACAGCGAGGGAATCAATTGTTCGGCTAGGTGGGCCTTACTCGGGTCGTGAACTCATGAACACTGTCCCCGTTTCAGAGACATTTACTACAAAGCGGAAAGAGAGATAACTTATGGAAACTGGAATCCTGTATCTCTACTGCCTTCCGGTAGCTTATTGTTATATAGCTGTCCATCGTTTTCGATATTGTTTTGTAACAGAGTATCAAGTACTTATAGACACACTTCCTAGAAATATTCAATACGGATTTCGTCAACACCAAGTGCGAACGGGTACAAAGGAAGGAAGTTGTGGAGGATTTCGTCCACACCGCAGTGTGAACTGACCCCGTCCTGGAAGTGTAACTATCAACAAGCTAGTTCATACACACTCCATGGAAAAATCCAATAACTGCTTGTTTTCGTAAGTCTGGAACATTCCTAGCGCGCTTGCGCGCACCGTCTGCAGACTTTTTTCGCAAAAACTGTAAGACGCGCGACGGGAAACTAAAGACGCGCACCAAAGCAGCATTCACGCGCACTTAAGTTACGTGCACGCGCCCCTAAACTGCAAGACGCGCGCGACTTTTAGTAATCCGCGAGACGCGCGCACGTTAACTACCTGATCGCGCACCTAAGCTGCGTGTTGCGCGCAAGCGCGCTAGGACTGTTCCAGACTTACGAAACTAAGCAGTTATTGGATTTTTCCATGGGGTGTGAAGAAATAGCTTGTTGATAGTTACACTTCCAGGGCGGGGTCAGTCCACACAAACTAAGCAGTTATTGGATTTTTTATGTTTATACACTTTCTCGGATGGTTTTTAGTTTTCATTTTCTTTTAATATCGCGATCTATCGTTCTTAGTTTCCAAGTTTCATCTCTCACAGCATTTCGACTCAGCTCACAGCATTTCGACAGAAAGGGTAAGTGTCTAATAACGAATTGACAACTAATTTTGAGCTTACTCCACGACGGCTGAATGAATCTTCACCAAATTTTGATAGCTCTTTCGACTGATGGGGAGGAGCTTAAGGTTTTAAATTGGTGCATTTTCGCTCATTGAAACGTCCACAGCGGCGATAGATCACAGCGGAAACCGCAATTCGCTAATCGAACGCTAGGAATGCTGTGATACTACTTACCCTACCCCGGTGAATCTCGGCGGAACCTCCATGTTACGGTCGGACACGTTACGTCCCTTACGGGGCCGTATCCCCGAACCCAGAATCCTTTTTTCAATACTACTTAGCCTACCCCGGTGTTATTCCCCCGATGATATGTGTGAACGACAACAAGACTTGAGGGTATACTGGTTTATCTGGAGAGCAGGTACAATGTAATATAAGGCGATCGCAAATATAATAGAATAAAGAAAGGAAAAGGATAAAGGGTGAAGAATGAAAAGGTCCCGCTGATAAAAGGATTACACTAACTATGCGGGATGGAAAGGGATTGGATCACATTGTGATAGCGAGGGAGTGAGTAGCAGGCGAGAGTCGTCTGGACTGCCCAGAGCTTCTCGCTTGCCCTCGCTTATATACGCGTTGCGCCACGTGTTGGAGTGCGGCTTCACGTGTTATCTTTTTATCACTAGTTCTCCTGGTTACCACACTACCTCGCTAGACTTTCGAAACTCTTTGACGGACATGCATCCATCAGCCAGCCGCTTGTGTCTATTGAGTCCTACTTAGTGATGAAATGTGTGATTAAAAGTCTAGGCGCAAAACATGTACTTTTACCCCAATAGCCTCTATAGTTGATATCCTACCCTTTCGACGAGATGTCGGCCCGACATCAAAACTAATTGTTATGAGAAAAAATAATGGCAAAAGCAATAATAGAATATTGTACAATTTCCATCCTTAGTAATACAATTTAAGCGAGTCTAACTTACGAAAATGATCTACAATGTAAGGAATGAATCTTGTTACCCTGTCTAATCTACTCATTCTTCTTCTTTCTCAGTCGTTCTGATCTTCGTAGGGGTCGTTGTTCTTCTTCTTTATCATCTTCGGCTTCGTCTTGGTAGCTGTTGTTGTCCTCGTCTTCGTCGTCGATCTCTTCGTTTGTTGCTTGGTCGTTCTCTTCTTCTTCTTCTTCGTTCTCTTGAGTCGTTCGATATTTCTTCACTCGCTCTACCTATATGAACGATGTCCACGTTGCGTCCTATACTTATCGCAATGTTCGGTCTCTGTATAAACTTCCGACATAAAATTCGTTCCTTTGTCGGTTACGATGTATTTCGGTACACCGTGTTTGGCCACGACGTCTTGAATGAACATTCTAGCTACTGTTTTGGTCTTCTGATCACAGAGTGGAGTTGTGATCATATACTTGCTGAAGGCGCAAACGGTGAACAGTATGTATCTATTCCCGTTTAGCGTCTGCGGTAGTGGTCCGATAACATCGATGTGTATCCGTTCGAAAGGCGGGTTCCAATTCCAGAGCTACGTACTTCGATTCCGTCTTGTTCAGTACTCTGTTCTCGTATGCTACTGGATGAAGTTCTCCTTCTTCATTCTTCTGCAACAGAACTGCTGCTACTGCCTTTCCAGATGCGTCGGTCACGATGACGAACGGGTATCCAATCTTTGGTGTTGCAAGTACTGGGTACGACATGAGGCTTCCCCTCAACACGCTGTAGGCTTGTAGTCGTTCTTCTGTCCATCTGATGGGGTTGCTCTCCGTCGTAGCCTTGTGAAGCGGTGCTGCTTTGCTTGCGTAGTTGGGGATGAATAGTCGTAGATAACTACAGGCTCCGGGAAAACTTCTCATTTCCGTGACGGTCTTCGGTTGCTGGAAATCACGTATGCTCCGTAGTTTCTAATGGTCGATCTTGATTCCTTCTTCGGATATGATTAATCCAAGGAATTTGACCGATGATGTTGCCCATTGACATTTGTCGAGTCGCACCTTGAGTCCAAAGTCAACCATCTTGCCTCATAGTTCGTCTAGGTCCTCCAGATGTTCTTCTTCTGTGTTGGCTGTGCTGATGATGTCGTCCACGTAGATGAGCAGTTGTGATTTCACTGTTCTCTTCAATTCTTCCATGACTTGTTGAAAAGTTGATGGTGCTCCGCAGATTCCCATGGGCATTCTTACGAACTCGAAGAGTCCTAAGAAGGAGACGAAGGCCGTTCGTTCGATATGGTCTTCGTGCATCTTGATTTGGAAGAATCCGGATTGTACGTCCATGACTGTGTAGAACATCTTTCCTCCGCACAGGCCCAGGAGATCCGTAATATTGGGTAATACATACGTTGCCTTCCTTGTGATAGCGTTGAGCTTGCGATAGTCGATTGCGAATCTCCAGGATTTCTTGTCTGCCTTCCTGACTAGGATGATCGGTGCGGCGAATAGAGAGTTAGATGGTCTGATGATGTTGTCCTTCAGTAGCATCTCTATCTGTCTGGCGATCTCTTCTCGTTGTTCCAACGGCACTCGATGTGGTCTGACTGCCGGAGGGTTGGCGTTGTCGAAGATGTCGATTCTGTGCCGAATATTTCCCGTGTAGCATCCAATCTTCCCGTCTTTTTCGACAAATGCCTTATTGCGTTTGTTGATGATCCTCCGAAGTTGTTCCTTTCCTCGATAAGGCTGACTTGGATAGGTCGCTACTTGCTGCCATATCTTCTTCGTTCTCTTCTGTGTCAGATGGTAGTCTGGGTAACTTGTCTTCCCAGCGAGCTTCTGGCGGTACATATGGTTGTTGTCCTGCATGGAATACTTGGTGTTCCTCCTGCGGTGGTACCATTTCTGCTCTGGGAATCCGTTGTCCTTTCCATACTCGTACCTTGGATTGTCCGGGGTTGAATAGTCTGATCAGGATTTCCTTGGTAGGAGTGACGGATACTAACGATTTCCCTATCTTCAGTTGTTCATTGATGCTCGATGAGGATGATTCTTGTACGAGTAGTTCA
Source organism: Micoletzkya japonica (assembly GCA_900490955.1). Lineage (NCBI taxonomy): Eukaryota > Metazoa > Nematoda > Chromadorea > Rhabditida > Diplogasteridae > Micoletzkya > Micoletzkya japonica. The sequence goes on along the minus strand of LS865669.1, from coordinate 1,334 downwards.
GTATCTTCTGGTAGAGAGGTTTCCAGATGAGGGACGATGATGTTGTCTGAGTGTGGATCGATATCCATTGTCTCCTTCATCGTGACCTCGATGTCGTTGTCGTTCATTGCATGCACTTCGTGTTGCGGTTCTGGAGCTTGTTCTTCTCCAATGACGACTTGTCCTTTCTTGAATCGCACCTCGATTCCTGTACTATTGAGAGCATAGATGAAATCTAGACATGGTGCTGGTGTCAGGTGATCCTCGGCGACGTACATGTTGTGACGAATTTCTTCGCTTCCAATCCTGATGATCAAGTAGACGGTGGCGATGAATTCGATTGAACCGCCGTTGGCAGCCTTGGCTTGCCACTGAGGTGGTTCCAGGACGTTGACGATGTTCATTTCCTTGAGGGTGGTCAGCCGCAAGTACGATATCGACGCTCTGGAGTCGAGTAAGGTGGGTAATTTGTGCTCCTTGGCTTTCTCCTTGATGTTCGTTATGATGAAAGGTAGGTTCCTCTTCCGCCGAAATGGTATTTGGGGTGGGGTGTGCTTACGGTTGCAATGATCATTTCGAATTCCCGTCTGAGTTGGTCCAGTTTCTTCTGTATGACTTAATCATACTCGTCTTTCTCTGCCATCGGTGCCGTCGGTTCGTTTCCAGCTTCCACGACATTGATTGCCTTGAGCGGTGCCACTCCGATGGCGGTGTTGAGTAGAGTGTTGGCGAGTGTGGCTGTTTCCTTTGCTCTGTAGTAGACGTAGAAGATGATGATGATGACAGGTATCCCTACGGCGAAGAAAATTGCTGTTCCGAATAACCAGTGGAGTGCTGTTTTCACTCTATCCGCCATCTTCTGGTAGATTCCGGAAAGTCCTGTCTTGACTTGTGCTGCGATCTTCGTCGTTCGTTCCTTCACTTGCTCGAACTTCTCCTTTACTGCGTTCCTGCCGTTCAACAGTGCTTCTTCGATTTTGTTGAGTCCTTTCGATAGTTCCTTCTTTGTTGTGCCGAATACAGCGACGAAAGATGACGGTAGTGTTGAGTTGAACGAAATGCTCCTCTTCAAGATGATCTTGGTGAGATTCGGTGGTATCAGCTCTTTCCTGGCTTGCTCGTATTCTTCGAGTTCGGGTTCTGTGTAGTCCTTCTGTACCGTACAGGTAGTAGATCGCGGGACAAACCGCCGATTATCGCCGAAAATCGGCGATTTTACTCGATTTTTGCGATTTCTGGCTTTTTGCGCCATTTTTCTTCAATTCTGATATGCCTATCGTGTTCAGCGTGGTATTTTACACTGGAAAAGTTAAAATTGAATTATAAAATCACCAGGACACCGTCAACGACGATGC
>LS861815.1:30091-46863 GCA_900490955.1 Micoletzkya japonica | reverse complement strand
TCCCTCCCCATGCCTTTAGAAATTTCCTTATATCCCAAAATTCTCGTACCCTCTCCCAGCCCACTCTTATTCGACTTTGACCCTCTGCCCAAACCAACCCGATTCGCGATGCGACGGACATTTCATCTACCATGCTATTCCCTCAAGTGATACTATTTCCCATGCGTGATGAAAAATAAAGAATGAATGAATGAATGAAATGGGAAGGTAACCAGCATTGGGCCGGTGCGCTAACTCGCTCGGTCAGAGACGCAGAGGGTGGAAGGGAGAGGAGGCGAGAGCGCCAGACAAGCCAGAGTCACCGATTCCCCACTTCTCCTCGCGCAAAGGGAATGGGCCACCGTGACAGTACCAAAGCGCATTAATTATGCTTAAAATGCCCGGTTCAAAATACAGTATGTTGTCTGTGATTCTCTTGTAGTCTCTGTCTATATTGATGCCAAAACATGTTTTCAAGCCTAGCCTAGGCATGTTTAGAGATGCCTGGACATACGCCTAACAAAGCGCGGTGAAATACAAAAGCCCGATCTTTGATAAACAGTTGCAAAAGTTCGTTCAATGTCACCAGGTAATGCTCTGATCTTGCTCAAAACAAGAAAAATAGGGGCAACCCCTACTTTCTATCTGAATGCAGATAACGTCAGACAGTTTACCAGAAGAACACGATTCTCGAAAACAAAAACATAGCGAAGTTTAGGTTTAGACTACAGTCGCATAAATATATTTATTCATAGGGGATCGAGTAAAGTTTGAATTCACTGAGTGAACCAGTTAGTCATAGTGAACCAGTAAAGGCTAAATCGTAGATACATGCATGCTTTTAGCACGGTGCGTCCATGGACGTTGCAATATAAAGCATATCAAGCTTTTCCTAGTTTAGAATTAGAGAAATTAGGATTTTCCAGAATTTTAGATAAGCGGTACAACCATCGAAGCGGGACAGTGCAGTCGCATAGACGCCAGCTCATCCGCACGGGTTGGGCCGATATTCACGATGAATATCGGCTTTTTCTGAAAATATTAATAAATATTTATATATCTCTCCTTTTTCATCAATGATACTTATACAGCCGACTCCAACTTACTGTAGTGTAGCAAAAAAGTATTCTCGGTCCATTCTGCAAAGGCTGTCGAGACTGTTCAAATAGTGCGGTGCTGCACAACTACGGTCTATCGCGACGTGCGGTATGACTTTCGAAGGATCTCTCCCTCCTGTCTATGTTGAAACAGACCGCGGATCTTCCTTCGAACGGTTTATTGCAAAATTAAAAAGAGTCAAAATTCTAACAATTTTTCATCTTAGTCTCGTCCAATTTCGCCCAAGTTTGCACTGCAGGGTTCGGAGAAAAGACTTCACTTTCGGTACACACTCGCTCGCAAAGCCCGCGGTTCTCTGATTCGTGCAGTTTCTGCGGTCATTAGGTGCCTACGTGTAGTAAGGAATAACAGCGACGGTCGACAGAGTCACATGCCGTACACTAGGCATAGGCAAAGATTGAAGGAGAAAAAGATGGGACAAAGACGCTGCCCATTACGCGATGCTTTAGAGAGCATGCACTAGCGCGATAAAAAAATCAGAGACTAGGGAGGCTTGCAGTCGTCAAAGGAAAAGGGGACAATAGCGGGATCTACCCTGCAGAGGTGGATAGTTGGGATAACAGTAAAATGTATAGTGGATTAAAAAGATCCGTCGCAAAATCATTCCGAATATGAGGAGGTTTGAGAAACTTATTGATCCGGGGGGAGAGAGCGTGCAAAAGTGAGAGAATTAGACTCATTTTGGAACAGAAGAAACTGACGGATCGGGTTTATTCTACTATAGTATCAAGCAGAGCAGTATGCTGCGTTTTGAGAGTAGCAGCCGCACGTTTAATCTGGGGGAAAAGATGGTCAATTATTTGGTCAATTTATTTCGAGCTCCTCATAAATAACGCAATTATTTGAGCAATTAATTGGGCATTTTTCTGTTGCTCTTTTCACGTTTTTATCCTTTTGCCAATTTAACGGTCGTATTTAACTTGTTTTGTTCGACGACGGAAAAGCCTATGAGTAAAATAATTTTACACTAACACGGAAAACCGACGACATATGTACAGCTCACAGAAAATGAGACGAGTTGTTATCGAATGGTATTAGAGGGTTACACTTCTCACATTAAAGGGCCCCTCTGAGCACATTTGCTATCCCTAAAGAGCATATTTTGAAAATTCCTTCAATGTTGTCCTTTTGGGAATACATATCTCTCCATTCCTTCAATAATCAGACCGCTCTTGCCAAAGTATTCGCAAAATAACATCCGTATTCGCGCGCTCCCTGAAGAGCAATGTATTGCATAAAACTTCTCGCCTCATTTTATAGTGGAGAAAGGCATATATCACTTAAACATTTTCTAAATACCGTACAAAAACCTAAAAATTAAAAAAAACCTAAAAATACAATACTCCTCTCAAACGACAAAATTAATGTAATGCAAAGCGGTAGTATAAACAATTAAAAATAGGGCGCAACAATTACGATGAAGTTGCCCGAAATATGAGGAGATCAACAATATATGACGAGAGTTAGAGAACAGCGAGAGAGTGTGTAAACAGGAGAGAGAGAAAAGGGTCCTCATTTATGGGGCACCTTTTACTCTCTTCAAAATGCACACTCTCTCACCTGTCTCTGACCTCCTCGCGATTAATGGCGAGCAAAAGCTGCGTAATTAAGGTCGCAATTAATTGCTCAGTAAATGACGACCTACGAAAAGAGTGTGGGAATTGAGAGAGTCAGAGAAAAAAAGAAGAGAAAAAGGTCGCAATTAATTGAGCATTTATTTGATCAACTTTTTTCCCAGATTAGACTCGCGGCAGGAAAGGCTGATAATGTTTGTTTCCAGACCAGCTTCGCACAAGATTGCACGGCATGAGCAAACGCTTCAATTTCGGTACAGTGTTGGGAAAATGCTAAAATCTAGATGATCAAGCAGTGTGTTATTTTACCTTGAGGGATGCGTGGTAGACGAATCGATAGCCAGACATGACCATCAGTGATGAGCCAAGAACCAGGATTCCATCAGCTTCATTCACCTAAATTGATCCGATTTGGTTCATTCTGCTCATTTCTATATATTGCATTGCTGGAAGATCGACGTTAGCGAGACCTAGTGTTATTGAGGCTTTTATGACATCCATGAAACATATAGATCATTTCAGGGAGCCGACGATGAAACAGGAAAGTAAGCGTGGCATTTTAATGTTTTTTCGAAGGCAGCATGATGATCCGCTCACGATGCTATGTGTAGCGGACGGAAGGTTTAATTTGTTGTCCGATAATCGCTACCTTTTCATAGCACAGGTCGACGTCCCTCCGCGGGACGTTATCTCCGAAGAAGACGACGTCCGTCTTCAGAATGCCGACCCCACACGACTGGCAGGGCGGAACGCTGAAAGAAAATATAAAAACTATGTATTTTCTGCTTCCTAAATTCCTACATACGCAAACTAGTATTACATGCTCGAAAACGTTTGACATCTTATATTTTCGTTCCGAGTTTTATCAATCACGTATCAGGTGCATTTACAGAGGTATGAAGCTATTCATGCAAATAACGGATGTCTGTCACGCTAATATGTTAAATATCTTTCGAGTATTAGCAATAGATGTTTGTGTTTTGGACCAGCACGCTTACTGCACGATGAGAACGACCAGTGCAGGATTCCTGACCCAGTTAAACATGGCTTCTCCTTTTCTGGGAAGATTCGAATGTTATGCAGGGCAAATGATTGGTCCGAAAGAACGAAGGATTAGCGAGAGGTTGCCGAAAAAAAGTACCATAGATGCAGTTGGTTCAGATACGCATCTAGATTGCTGCGTCATGTATTTTTGCAGAACGAGTAGAGTTTCGTATTTCACTCTTACAATTAGTACTACGTCTCAGGGGTATATGAGAATGCCTTTGGATAACTAAATAGCAACAACGATCAACTAGCAATTATCTGCATTCTGAAACATGTCCGAATTCTACAATAGATGTTCTGAGAAGGAAGCAGCTCTAAATGAAGGAAACTAGGGTATATCTACTCTAGGTACTCAACTATAGGTATATCTAGGATGCTGTCATGCCATTCGTCAGCACTGTGACCAAGTACACAACTATCTTCTACTCGCCCTGAGATCATCTCTGGTCTGCCTTCTACATTATTGAGTCGACGTAGTGTACGTATACAAACATATTTACCCGCGGCCTCTTCCCGGGATGAGTTTACGCGCACCAATTTGGCACCTAATTTGGCTCGCTCTAACGACTTAATATGGTCACATCGTTCCTGACGAAGCGGTAAGATTAGACCAGAAGCGTCGACGACGTAAACATCAATACGGAATATCACGGACAGCGCGCAATTTCAGAGCAACGGGGATTCTGTCGAATGAAGCTACATAGCTGAGAGGAATAGAAATGATAAGAACTAGCATCGTACCACTGCAGGATTTAGGACTTTACTATGCATCCAATATGCGAATAAAATTCTTACCTACTCACGTTTTTATATTCGGTATGGATAAAATTTGCGTATGTATGTTTTGTAGGTAAATAAAATATGTAAATGAAAAAGAGACGCACACAAAGTCGTTCTCGGCGCCCTCTCGGATCTTCACGTCGCCATCGGCCATAATCTCGCCGGGAGACTCGTCGGAGACCCACCGAGGATTTAGCTGCCCGAGCAGGTCTTGCAAATCCTGCCTGCAATATGCAAAATATGTATATTTTGTCTAAATAATCCACAAATATCATAGTCAATGCGAAGTAGATACAAGATGAGCTCCAAAGACGGTTATAGTAGAGTAAGTCGGCTGCTTTAATTCCAAAACAAGTCGGATTTTCTCACTTTTGCACACTCTCTCGGATTGAATTACTGTCGCATTTTTAAACGACTACGTCATTAAAATATTTATGTACCTCGACATCGGTTCGCCGCATCCCATACACCGTACCCGTCGTCCACTGCCGTGCAGTTCCGTCTGAAGGGTCGTCCCGGCTCTGTAAATGAATATCTACCTCTCGTAAGCACAATATCCACCCCATCACTTGTCTCGCACAAGAAAGCTACAGCTATTGAGGGCTATTTTGTTGCCTTGAGAAGAATGTCATTCATAATCGTCGGCTATCGAGAAATATTTCGAGCTCTCCCGCTTCAGATTGTTAGGACAGGCGTATTTTTGCGGATTTGTTAGCACTGATTTGTTAGCTCCCTCTTCCCACATCAATTTCAAAAGCAGCCCAGTTGACTGGCCTTTTCACCGTGATCAATCTAGTAGTGTTGCCTTTTTTAACCCTTTTTCACACAGATGTTTTAGTGTCCCTGCTCTGCAGAAATGCTTCGGTATTTATGGAAGTGTGAAACAAACATAACTGGAAAAAGACTCAACAAGAGAACATTACAATCTCGATTCGATTGATGCTCCCATCTTCATTCTTCTTACTTGCACATATGTGAATGTTTGACATTTTGTGACATTTCGCCCAGCCAGATCAGGTACGTGCCCTTTGCTCTCCGTCCAAACTCTTCCCTCCGCTTGCCTTTCCATCTGTGTTCACAGCAGTGTAGCTGCACGCTGCCAGAGCGCGTACGTCAATCGGGAGGGGGGAACTAATCGTTGGTCAGCACAAGTCACAATCTGCACTGTGTATGAGCAGCCGGGACATGATGCGCCTCTTCCCTTTCTTGTATGGCCAGCTGCTACGCACGACTTACGAGACATCGTCGGAACGACTAGCGAGAGTAAAATGAAGCCATATAAAAAAAACGCTTTCTGCTCACGCAATAAGCTTTGGAAAGCGTCGCATTTGATTGATGAAGAAGATGACTTCTTCGCAGCGCGATCGCTCTTTGATTCGCGTTTTCCAGATTTCCGGTAATGATCCAACGCTGCCTATGAAAGTTCGACGTACGATGCTTCGAGACGTATTGCTGTTCACTGATCTTCGATCATTATGCATCCGTAGTGTGCCAGTTCTCCCCTCCACTGTTTGCCAGTTCTCCCCTCCACTCCCGGGGTTCTCCTCCCCCAGACGGCGAATCTCCAAACCTTCACGTACCTCGTATGGAGGCCGTCGACGTTTTGCGTGATCAGCCAGCCAAATCTGCAAACAGAAACGAGGAGTAGGTAGTAGACGAGGGGAGGACTACGGGCGAACAGAGTAATATGTGGCGACGAGGGATCAAGCTACTACGGAGCATTCGTGCTATTCACATATAGTCGTTAGGAAAACTGGCTCATATTCAGGAGATGTGAACATGATAAGCCCGATTATCTAATTGTAATAGCATAAGAGCTTACCGATCGGACCGTTCCCACTTGGCGATCGCCTTGTGCGTCTCATTCGGCTGAGCATCACGAAAGTACGGCCATGCGAGGAAGTTACGGGCCCAGTATCTAGAAGGAGCATTCGCTGACGGCAGGACCACCGTGTCCGGCCTCGAAATAACGGAGAAAAAGAGTATACGATAGCCATCACCTACAGATATATTGTAAGCAGATAGAGTATATAATTTGTATCAGAATGTGCGCATGTTCTGCGCTGTTTCAGGCTTTCTTACCGTTTCCGGTTCTTCTCGCTGGCCAGAAACTCCTGGTGGGTGAGCACCTTGTGGTTCGACCGTGCGTACTGCCCCACGCCCTCCGACCGATAGTCGGGAATGCCTGCACTGTGCAGCCTTTTTCATATTATTGACGTAAAAGTTAAATCAGTAAACTCATTCCTACTTTTTCTGGACTCTCTTCATACCGCTTCTCGTCGGAAATAGGAATGATACGACAGACGAAACATTTTCGTCAACCATAACAACAACTTACTCTGCAAAGCGGCATTTCAATCTTACCTCTACTTCATCTTGACTTTTACCATGGAATCTGTAGTAACAAATAAAGTTCGGCAGATGACTCATGACCAAGTCATGAAAGTGCATTCTTTGTCTGCGTCTCTTCAGTCTTCTCCCCTGTCTCGTTCCATTCTTGTACTTTCATGACCAAGTCATTGGTCATCTGCCGAACTCTAGTAAATAACATCAAAATAGCCCCAATGTTCAGGTAATCAACTCGCAATCGGACTCACCCGACTCGGTCGATATGCCGGCCCCGGTCAGCACCACAAGCCGGTCCACGTCTCCCAATTCCCGGACAAAGTCCCGGATGAAACGGGCGTGCGGCTGCTTGAAGACGGGAACGAAGCGGAAGGTGGAGGAGGGAACCGCCGTCATCCTGATGAAGAACGGAAAAATGGACAGGAACAGGCATAATTAGGGTAAGAGATCAGGAAAGCCACGCACGTCCATGCTAATTCGGGTTTTTTCTCTCTGTGCACTTTGCACAGTCTCTCGTTCGAAGAATGGTTGTACTAAGCGCGATAGTGAAGCTCTAACGCAAACTATGAGAAGGTAAATCTCTGAATCACAACCAATAGTGATTATTGTTAAAAAGTGGGTTGTGGGACTTTAAGTCAGTGATCGCTTTTTCATTGGTGTGATACAAGAAAGCAAAGCACTTGCCGTTAACAATAAGAAAATGCAGCAGAACTTTAGAATCTCTGCCAAGGATCGAATGAGGAGAATGAGAGGGATCAAGAGTTCAAGAGAGTTGTGCGTCTAGCCGTGCAGCGCACTTATTGCTAGAGTGAGTGCAGGGACAGGGACAAAGTCATGGTGGCCAAGGGGCGACGAACACTGCAGAGAACGAGCATAGTATAGAGGGGGATGAGATCATGGTCTGGCATACAGTGAGGGCTGCGATCATAATCATGGATTCGTGGTTTTGAACTGAGTAAAAGCTAGCAAGAACTCGATAAGTGCCGGGATCTGATAACCAAGCAGGTAAAGCTTGCGAAGTGGGAGCAGATAGACTACGTGGCTCAATTAGAAAAAAAGAAGAAAATAGGGGATAAAAACCCTGTGGCGGCGTGAACATTCAAATTTGGAGAATGCTATCGCAAACTGAAAATCCACCGTATTCTTGGTTCAAGGAGCGTTAGCGCTGTGTCGAACAGATTGCCAAGATTTGATCATACTGAAAGTATGTCAAATCACACATAATATCGTTACACATTAGTCATTTCAAACAAAGGATAACGGAGAAAAAATACCGTTATATTGATTTAAAAGTGGAGCGATGAGAATCGAGCGCATCTTAGTTACTCTACATTGGAAGCAGAGTAGGGTTACCGTAATCACAACGTATTTAGCTAAACGTGCAGCATATTATATCCAGATTTGAAATCCGTCTCGGGACATTTTCAAATCCACGCCAGTGGCAGTATCTTTTGTCCAACGGGTCGACTCAACCTTCTCCCCTACCTAACTAGCAATAAGACCCAGGTCCCTCGTTCCTTTCTGTGTCCCTCTCGTGCAGTTACCTAATTATTTCCTTTATTTTGAAGCATTATTCTCGGGAAAGCCGGTCTAGTGGCCATGCTATCAAGCTCCTCTCCTATCAATCAAGACTCCCTCCTTTGAACGCCCCTTCACTGTTAGCCCAGATAATCGGTGAAAGCCGTAAAAACCGTAAACTATCCACCACCCGAACAAGCATTTGCTTTTGCCCGCTTCTCATGTCGTCATCTTTCTCTACGGCCAATGACTAACTCCGCTGCTCCATTCATTCCTTCATTCTTCTCCCCGCTTTTCCTTATTCGAATGAATCGCGTTACTTATTGGCTACATGCTCTCTCTGTCATCGTTCCATGTGTGATTGTAATATGATTATTAATTATCGATTTATATAAATATTATTTGCGTTACTGCTACTTGAAGACGGAATTGCATAGTGAAAGAGTAGGGCGTATCATTGTTAGAGCGATGCAACATTCTGTTCAGTTCAGTTTTACACCTTTATCAGGACTATCAGTAGATTGGAGTCCAAAGGAGGGGCATTTGATATATAATAGATAGGAGAGGTTAGAAACTTAGGCAAATCTTATTCAAATAAACCCACTCAGTCCGAGGCGACGACGAATCTTGAGTATTTAGTCTCTTGATCCTCGATTGGCGCGTACTCCCCTCGTACGCCAACTCTTCAGAGGGGAGCATTCTTCCTTCTTATCCTTGCTTGAAGCTGCAACCTTCTGTGACGCTTGCTAAATAACGGATTTCTCAATGTAATCCATCCACAGCCTTAGCACGTCCTCACATGGGCACAAGTACCCTATCCTTAGACACCGGTCGTTCCAGTTCCGTCCCTGGATCCATGTTATTATCGCTCTCTTCATTCGCTTTTACAGATAATACCTCGCGATCAGAGACTTTGTATATATTTCACCTCATCTAGAGCATATCTAAGTAAAATAGCTATATCACTTCTTTTCCTATGCCAATCAAAATATTCTGTTCTATCTCGATCTCGTTGAATAGAGGGATTCAAGCGTTTTTAGAGTCAACGTATAATATCTAACTGGATCAACTGATCTATCAGTACAGGACGTCCTCTTGACAGTACCATTTCCCTACACATCAATCTCTTCTCCCTCCTCTTCCATTCCACGCCTGTATAGGTACTCCCTGTCAATCGTCGTGTCCATAGTACGTCGTCTTATCGTCTTTATTCCCCCGATAATACGGGACAGCGTCACTGCATTGATAGTCGGCGAAGGTCGTCCGATCGAACGAGGTCCCACTTGAATTGACTACTATGATGGCTATGAGAATCTTAAAAAAAGGTCCTGAAAGTCTTGCATCATCTCTTCACAATATGCTTTGAGTCTTAGGGATAAACCCCCAAGGACCATCTTACCATCTTCCCATCTTTGCCGCACACCTCATTTGAAATATTTGAATAAATACAAATGAGGTTATCGCAAGGTAGATAACTGTCTAGATCGATTCATTTTAAATATGCCTGTCTACTTATTGCATTATTTATTTCCCCGTTCCTGCACAATTCTGTCATATTATTGGAGGAAAAGGAACGTTCATAAATCTTTGCAGCGCACTCCGCTAAATACAGTGAAACTCTCTTGGCAAAGTGCCAGCTTAGGCTAAAGCCCGGCTCCGGCTGAAGTTTAACGGTGGTTAGCGGAAAGAACGGCGCAGCTCTCTCAACGATCGCTTTCCTTCAATAATACTTCATCCTGCTATGCAATTATTCACTCTACGTAGATACCTCTAGCCAGATCAGTTGAGTAAAGCCGCGAAGCCCGAGTTACTCCATCCCTCTCGCTCTGCTTCTCTGCGTCTCTCCTCAGCCTCTTGTCTATCGTGCCTTCGGGGCACAAAACCACAGCTGTTATCAACTACTAGTGCGCTGCCTTAGGCGTTTGTTCGGGCAGCTCTCGGATATTTATTACCCCTCTATAGCCATCTCTAGTCCTCAAGCTTCATAATGTATGCACTTTCCCAAAAGCAGCCTAACGGCCCTTTTACTGACGCTCTTACTGACGCAGCCCCAACGGCAATATCATCTCGTGATCAGCGCGGTGGTAGTTTACATGATGATTGTGTGTGTGTTACGCTCCAACGGCTGTTCGCTATGAGGAATATCAACTGGCTCCCAGCTATTCATTGATTGAATTTCTTCATCTTGCAACTATAATCATAACTATTCTTACTCCAAGAAAAAATGAGACTTAGAAATTCTGTTCAACATTAGTTGACTACGTTATTCTCACTTGTCTTCCGGTATACTCACGTGGTTTCAATTATTCAACACGAGATGATTTTGAATTCCGGCACGCGTCTGGCGCACTTGATAGAATTCACGTATATTCACGTCTTACGGAGAATTCATATCAAGTCTGAACTTTGGGCCACCGTTGTCTAGAACAGAAGTATAAGGCTCGAGATTGAGAAAATGTATAGACTACCAGCCGGGTTATGCGCCGCTTCGCCCGACTGTCGTGTCCAAAAATTCATGTCTAGCTTTCTGTATATTTTAAAGTGCTGATGATTGACTGCATCAGGATCTTTTCATACAGTGTCTACATAGGCTTTTTGTTTAACTACTACATCATAAAACATTCTAAATGTTGAATTTACATGCTCGTTTTGCATTACCAAACCTCATCTGCTTTTCACGCAGTTAATTTATTTTATAGAAGTTCTCTTTATCCATACTTTCGAACACCGTTAACTCTCAAAAAAACTTTCATTACCCCTTTATCCACACCAAAAGTTGTAGTTGTCTTTGCTTCTTTTCTGCTTTGCACTGCCAAAACCTACAAACACACTGAGCGAAAATACCTTAACCCGCTAGGGAACTGATTCTCAATAGAATTTCGTATTATATCGTATAGAATCTTACACCAAAACTCCATAGGCGTTTACGGTAATTTTGCTTTTGAGAACAATATCCTTGGCGAACGCCGCATCGTAATTACCCTTACAATTACTCAGTTTTCGCTCAGTGCCCTTACCTACCTATTGCCCTGGAATTTTCTTGTATTTCCTTTTAACTTTTCTATATTTCCTTTTGTGGCTCACTACCTATTTGGGGCAAAATATGCAAATAGAAATAGAAACTTTAGAAAAAAATAAATAATTCTTCATAACTCTTCATCTATCTACACCATCTCTAACTTTCTGGAGTTTCCTCCAACTTGGTTCGGCTGTCGGTATCTTACGACTTACAATTAGAAAGTATCCCTCGAACTTCTTCAAAATTTCGCCTCTATCCCTTTGCACTGCTAGACCCCTCCTCGTCTTATAAAACCTATCATGAGCTATTTCCTCTACTTTATGCGGAAGGGTGCGGTTTCGAGTCTCGTTGGTTGGAGGAGCTTTTGCAAATTTGGAAAACGTCTATCTGACAGTGTTTGTCGGTCATGTCCACGGACAGACGGACGTTTAGCGAATTATATAATAGTATTGATTGGCAGTATCTTGTTGCCTTGTGTTCATCTTGCTTCTCGTAGCGCATGTATTTGTCGTGAATCTTGTTATCCTTCTCCAAATAGTCATTTTAGTACACATCCATAAATAACAGCCATCGAGACCCCATCTCATTGTCAGACTCGCTTTTTTCATGGTTCCTGAACTAGGGCAACTGTTCTATACGAGACGGAAGGGGTCTTGAGGGAGGGAGGGGGGGGGGTGAACTCGAGGTAGACTGATGGGTGATTGGGGGGAGGGTGGAGAGCACTGATCACAACTTGGCATTCCGGAGAATTACGACTTTGACTTTTTATTATCTCATACCGAAAATATTTACGCAAATACAACGTAAACATTAACAAGGTTTTTCCGTAATGATTGGCATAGTGGAAGGGAAAGAGCAGCTTAACCGAATCCGTCAGAATATCCTTGGGAATCTGAATAGATTACGTTTCTGATAGGTGCTCCTTGAATATTGGTGGTGTGATCACCTCAGCATATCTCCCTGTGTAAGCCGCGCGTACTCTATTCCTTCTACGAACCACGGCCATGGCTAGAGATAAGAACTGTCTCCCATCCCGTCCATCTTTCTGTAGACCACTCCAGTTGACTCCAGCACTACGCTGGTCCCGGGTACCTGCCATTTATGATATCGATTGACTCGGAGTCTGTATATATTATATAAATTGCTATTCCTTGCCGAACTTTTCCATCAAGCCGTACGCATCCTAGGTATTTTACTAAGGCAAATTTCCTTCATAGGCCTATCTTGCCCAACTTTCTCTTAGCAATGCTGCAATTAAATAGCATATGCTCTTCCCCAAAAGGAGTGTCCGAGAGCAAGGTGGCCGAATGGCGCTGACGTCACCGCTGATAAATATAAGTGGGGGAGTGGTGAGTGTTCGATCGTGGAAGTCGCTCTCTCCCTTCTGTTTACCGCGCTCCTGTATAGTGTAAGTTTCACCCCCCCCCCCCCATCCATCTGCCACCATTCCTGGTCGAATGATAAGGGCGACCGTGGCTGATACCACTCGTCTACCATTCGACTCTTCGCACAGTTCGAACCACTCTAATATGTTTTTTTTGTGATATAACCTATGCTTGCAAATATTCGTCTTGGACCTCTAGTGTTCCTATGCTTTTTGCGATCGTGGCCCTTCGACCTTTGCGCAACTGCTCTCGGGCGCTGGGTTGCAATAATTGCGAGGCCTCTTGCCCTGACTACTCTTAATCCTCTAGAGTTGAGGCTAACCTTCGATGGTGATTTCAATGCGACGTATGACAACGTATTCTGTTAATAGGATTTTAGCACCTACAAAAATCCATCTCTGTTTATTTCTGCTAGCTTCGAACAAGTTCAGTGCACATCGTGATCTTGATCCGGATGGATCGTGAGTTTAACATCACGTGGCGCATCTAACACATGCCTGCATGCTCATCTAGTATCACGTTTCTTATGCCTCGAGGACTTCCCTCCCACCAGCCTAGAATCATTTCCATGTGCTTTCGAGCTTCATCCAATCATTTCGCAAAGTTTCCACTCATCCTTCACAGTCCATGTTTACGCTCAATCGTTTACCCTTGCATAGTTACAGCCTATTCCACAATTGATCACCGCTGAGTCATTCGATACCTTGATCTATTCTTATATCCAGATATAAAGATTGCAGTCGTCGTTATCCGCGGTCTATGGGTACTAAAAGCGTTCAAATACCTTCCAAATAACCCCGTATTCTACTTTGTCTTTTCAACTATCGTTCGAATGTTCACCTCTCCACTTTCATCTGTCTGATAACCTTCTTAGCGGTATCACCCTCCCCCCTCTCGGTCGATTTGTTGATTGACAGTCCTCCTCTTAGGGGCCAAGTACACGGGTATGAGCCTCATTGAATATTAGTCGTAACCCGCTTCATTTCGCGTTTCGATCAATTGTAGAGCCCTATCTCTCGCAGATACTTTCAACGTATTGCTAATTACAACATACTTGAATTTTTAGCTTTTCAACTAATTAAATTATATAATTTTACAGAATGTTCTTTCGCGGTGCGCTGGCCGCGGTGGGGGAAAGGGTGGGGAGAGCCCCGTGGATTCCCCTCCTCATCACCACCCTCTTCGGAGCCCTGTGTGTAGCCGCCTTCTGCTTCATACCGTAAGTTCGCCAAATTTTATATGCAAATTTCCGTAATCTCACTAAAGTTCGGTGTGAGTTCCTTCTTCAAAATTCACCAAAGTCTATGTGGAAAATATTAAAATTGTACGATATTTAGGACTGATTTGAAGTGATTTACTTGCAGCCGGACTGTCATTATCGGGTTCGACGACGGGTTCGCAAGCCGCCATGCGGAGTCGATACGTGCCTCGCAACTGCAGATATCGTTCTTCCGGGGGAAGGTGAGTCAATCTTGACATTAGCATAAATATGAAAAGATGTCATGACGAACCTTGGAGGGACTAAAATTGAAGAATGTCTGCATAATCACAACCGTGCATAATAGCTTACAATTAGGGCCACGAGAACAAACGAAAGCAAAGACTGCCTAGCTATCCGGGGTTCTGCTTTCACGTGAAGGGCATTCAATTTCTCTTGACTTGCGTCGAACGACAGACTCGTGCTAATGCGTGCCACCACACACACCGAAAAGAGCAAATATCTGGACAAAAACGAGTTTTCCGAGATTTAGCTTTTGAAGCAATAGGTTGCTGCACAGTGATCCGACCAATGTAACAGGGGGGCGAGGGACGGGGTTCGAACCCCGACCATCCGCTCGCAAAACGAACGCGCTATCCACTAGCTCCAACTTTATGCCTGAGTAAAGGCGCGCATGTATTATTGCTGTATCTCTAATCGGAAAATGGTTTCGGAAGAGTGACGGAGCAACTTTGGCAGGGTATAACAATATTATTCCTGAGAAATTCGAACAAAACTCTCCGTAGCGCTTTAGACGACCAAGCATACTTTCCATATCTAGAAGAAGATGATCGTGGTGTTTTTCATCATCTCAAATAAGGGTTCAAAAAGGCAATTTCATTTATTTGCTTTTTCTCCAGGGAAAGAAATCTAAACAAAACTCTCCTTAGTGTTGTGGAAGGGTATAGGCTCTTTCAGATGGCACTAAGTTCGTTTTTCAATCTCTTATAATCTCTGAGAAATAAGGGTTTTACGTCTTCAGCAGGGTCAAAATGCACCTTTTCACTGATATTTTGCTTAGATCTTTTGAATATACGAAACTTTCCCTAATATTCAACAAATAAAGGCAAAAAACCGGAAGAAAAATTATAAACTGGTGCGCGAGCTCCAAAATTTCCCTTAGAGAGTAGGCCGTGGTGTGCCTGTGAGTGCACGGCGCGGACGACGTTTTCGAAACGTCGTAATGCCGCGCTCCCTTTAGGGTCGAATCACTGTGTGCTGTGCATGAAACCTATTCTGAAATCTTTGGTAACTCACCAATTCCACTCCCGGATTTCTGTGTTTAGCCTTTTCCCCGGTGCGACACGAGAAAAGTGTGTGTGTGTTTACCGGAAGAACACCATTGTCACGCTCTTTTTTTCTCACTCGTGTTTTGCAGACATCACACATGAACTACGTTACAAAATGGTGTAAATTAGGAGCACTGGAGAATAGACCGTAACATCCGACATACAGCGATCTTACCAATACTATCGGTGCCGACCTGCCCCTTGCACAACCATTATCTATCTATCTAAGCACCCATAAGCTCGATCTCGGTCCGATAACAGTCTCCATTTCGCTGGTGCTAAAAAAGGCGGGCGCCGTGAAATTGTCTACGTATGAAGGGGTTCTCTGGTCACAGTTGAGCACGAAGAAGGAACAATAGGAGGGAAGATAAGAATTGAAGAGTGTGGAATGGATGAGTGGTTGAGAAAGTTGAGATCAATCCAGAGTGTTAGAGTTCTATCCCGTAGATGAATAATCTTGACACAAACATGTCACAAAGAGACACACGACCAGTAATGCACCAATAATATTATACATTTTATGAGATTTCACAGAGGAAGAGAGACGAATTAATGAAGTAGAATCAATAGCACAAAGGTGGGCTGCCAGGATGGGTGAATCCATTTAATTCACTGTTTCATCATTGTAGGTTTCGCTTGTTCTTCAGGAAGACAAGACGAAATTAATAAGCTTAAAATACTGGACTTACTCTCGGCGTTCAGGGCAAGCCGTGGTATATGGGTCTGTTCGCGGAGCCCCGCCATCCCTCCAACGGATCGATGATATCGAGCGGAGAATTCGGCGAGTTTCGCACCTTCTACGGGACGATCAAGCACAATCTGACCCTGAAGGAGGACGAGAGGGGACGGCTCAAGTGGGTTGACGAAACATAGCACAACTGTAGATCGTTTATAATAAGGTTTACAAACAATGCATGTTTAAAAGATGGGAACAGAAAAGTATGATAATATGTGAATTAGTATTGCGGGGAAGAGTTGATAGGCTATATGTAATGTACTCAACGAATACCGCTTACTATTGCTCATACTGGATGTGGTAAAAGGATGGCGAAAGGCACGTGGGTACTAATTGGGGTTTGGATTGTTTTTTTCTCTACGCTCTCCTCACTCTGAACGGTCTCTGTTAAAATGGGTTGTGCGACACTCCAAGCGAAAAGGCAAATTTTGGAACGGCATAATTGCAGCTTCATGAGCTACTGTGAGCCCATGTGCAATCTCAACGACCCGCTGTTTAAGACTCATGTAAGCGTTTAGGTTATTATATCGTACGGTACATTTATTTGGGCACGAATACCGGACTGTACGGGATTGTACCGTACAACCCCGTACAAGTCAAATTGCGGCCGTATATGGCAATTTCAGCACTTTTCACTGTTTTATTATTTTTTCTCGTGCCCAATTACACCAGTAAACAAAGAAACATGCCGGAAATCGCTCATTTTTCGAAATCACTACCTT
>LS861815.1:9476-29085 GCA_900490955.1 Micoletzkya japonica | reverse complement strand
AAGGTAGTGATTTCGAAAAATGAGCGATTTCCGGCATGTTTCTTTGTTTACTGGTGTAATTGGGCACGAGAAAAAATAATAAAACAGTGAAAAGTGCTGAAATTGCCATATACGGCCGCAATTTGACTTGTACGGGGTTGTACGGTACAATCCCGTACAGTCCGGTATTCGTGCCCAAATAAATGTACCGTACGATATAGATATTAATATTAATAACAATATTTATTTATCACCGCAAGTGTCTATTAACAACTCGAGAACTAACTTAAAAAGAAGTGGAACCATTATGACCTTGCAAGCGGCTTTTTATGTTCTCTCTGAAACATACAATTTTGTTACGGAACGAGCGCTATTTCAGTCGGCCTGGTCAACGCTCGGCTGGATCATGGGTACGAAGCTGCAGTGGCCCGTCACGCAGGTTTTCCCGCGCTTTTCGAATTTGAATTTAGCTCGATGTGCAGATTATGGAGTACAACGCGAACATCGGCAAACACCTGTTCAGGCGGACCGAGGCTGAGGATGGGGAGGTACGGTAAATGCAATCTGTAAATATACATAGGCGTAATTCCATATTTACTGATATTTTGAGCATAGTTGCGGGAAGAAATGTTTTGTTTTTAAACCTTAGAATGGAAAATAGTTTCGGCATTTCGCAGATAACGGACGTCGATCTGTCCGCGCTCTACTTCATGCTGTTTGTCAACGGAACCGACATGGCCCAGGCCCTGGAGACCTTCGAGCGGAAGGTCTACGAGTGAGTTGCCTCTATTCTGGTCATCGAACGTCAAAAAGTACTATTATTTTGTATATGGGCGAATGTAGTGCTGTAGTCTAATAGCATAAGAAAATGTCAAATAGATTACTATGAGCGCTTCCACATGTAATGCCAGATAATATTACAAGTTTTACGAAAGTTATCCAAGAGTATGCAACCGATTCCTAAATGCTTACGGTAATGCGCCCTTAGGTCTACCTTTCTGGATCCAAATGTGTTATGATTCCGGTGATCTATGGGCACGTGTACGACGTGAAATGGTAGAAAGCACTATCTAATTCAGAACAATCCACAATTTGCAATCATATCGAAAATAGTGGACAACCCTAATGGAACTTGTAATATACTCTGGCGTTTCTGAGCCAGTGGTTTGCTAAAGAGAGCACCCGTAGTGTACATGCCAGTATACTACTATTTCTATTTTTGGCGGTTAGTAAGCTACCCACAGTGTTCTGACACCAGTGATAATATGTTAAGCGAACGAGATGCCGAAAAATAACCCTGTTTTCGGTAGAAACTCTCGCACGGAAAACACCGTATCCAAAGCATTTTGGCTGGTTCGCTTAGCATTGAGAAGACTGTGTACCAGCTGATGCATGGCAGAGCGTACTCCTTTGAGGGAGGCGGCCCGGCATAACGCCGACCCGTCGAAGCTCACGCGGATCACAGTCCACTCGGCGGTCGGAATGCAGGCGGAGGTACAGCGGGGAGTCGCCGTCGTGGGCAGATACGCGATCATCGGTCAGCTTTATCTTCATTTTATTTATTTATAATAATTTTTTTCTTTCTTTTAGTCAAATAAAACAAATAATAGGATACGTGCCATCCCAAAGAGAAAAGGCTAAAAAATTTAAAAAAATTATTCTTCTATTACTTAGGTCTGCTGCTCGCCCTGCTCTTCCTTCTCGCGGGGATTGTCCTGATCAGTCGCGCCCACGGTCGGCTGTCCCTGAGGGCGTGCGCCCTCCTCATTCCCGCCCTCGTTCTGCCCGTCTTCACCACCGGCTCGGGTTTGATCTTTGAACTTTGAACTTTGATCTGTGATCTTTGATCCTTGCAGCATTCGCCCTGTGCTCGGCGATGGGCGTCACCTACAACACGCTCTTCTTCCTGACGCCCTTCGTGTCGATTGCGCTGTGTATGCATCTGTAGTTTGGTCTTTGATCGCTGTAGTTTGATCTTTGATCTCTGTCAGGCTTCGATGGCGTACTTCACCTGCTGCACAACTGGCTGGTGGCCGACCGCGAGCGGCGCTTCGACAACAACGGCAGCCAGATGGAGCATGTTCGTAGTTTGATCTTTGGTCTTTATTGTTTGAACTTTATTTCGATCTTTGATCTCTGCAATCCCCGCCGTTTAGCTCTTCGTCGCCTCTCTGCCCTCGGTCCTCATCGCAACGCTGTCGCTGTTTCCGATCGCCCTGGGTATTTATCTTTAAAAAATTGCATTTTGTGAATAAAGCTAGAAGTGAATAAAGCTATAAGTGAGATTGGTAGTAGAGTTCTGCATGAGAGTTCTTTTGATGCCTATGTTTTACACATCATTCATCACAGCGTTCTGACAAAAGTGAAAATGTTAAGCGAACGCGATGCAGAAAAATAACCCTGATTTTGGTAGGAACTATCGCACGGAAAACACTGTATCCAAAACATTTTGGCTCATTCGCTTAGCATTTAGAACACTGTGTCATAACCGCGACGCGTATCGTCACCAAAAGCAATGAAACGTAATGATCAAAAGAACTCGCATGCACATCTCTAATTGGTACGTTTAAAATAATTATTTCAACACATCGATCGAAGAGTGTGAGCACCATATAAGAGTCGCTCCTGAAACATATGTGAGCATCGTTGTTGCTTAGCCATTCATTCGTTCATTTCTACACACTTATAACATCACAGGGAACGGAGGCGATATGCTTTTCATAATCAACTAATACTGATCACTGGCTTTTCTATGGAGGGTGAGGAATAGCCAAGAAAGGGACACGAATTGCATGCTCTAATTCCCGGCGCAGGCATCAATCTCGCAACGGCCGCCTTCGCTCATCTCTCGCTCGTGATCGGCGTCACCGGACTGTTTGCTGCTGTGTACCTGGTAGGTGGAGCATTCCATTCGGGTCTTTTGGCGCATACATTTCACGATCAGCTTCTCCCGACGGCACAGCTTCGCGTCCTGAAGCAAAGCGTAACCGTGAAAACGACCTGAACGGAATGCTATGCGTCCCTTCGAAGGAACGACTTAAAAACGGCCATGAGATTATTTAATAAGGGATGGACTGACTTCAGACCTTCTTCTTCGCTCCTCTGCTGGCCCTTCTCGTCCCAGCGATGAAGCACGACCTGATCATGGAAAACGGGGAAAAGGGACCCCAGGAGGTTTCCCGCTGCAAGAAGGCCATACGTGAGTGGTGGAGATGTCCATGCGAGTTCTTTTGCTCAATATCTTTCATTGCTCTTGGAGACGCGTCGCGGTTATGCATCATATATAAAATATGTTCCATATATCATGCATAAAAAATTAGGTACCAAAAGAACTCTCATGCACAACTCTAGTGAGTAGTCCATTTAAAGGAAATGTCCGACGAAAAAAATCATTGTTGAGTTATTCGTTGGAAACAGTGTAAAATGGGTTAGACAACGAGATGGTCAAAAATCCCGATCAGAATTGGTTCTCTAGGCCTTACTACGTCCATCTGAATGTGCGAGATACGGTAATCTCGTGGGGTAGTTTGTAGTTTAATCAAGCCCTCTTCTCCCCGAAATATACCAAGTGGCATTGCCTGATCTCCACCGCTCTCACATTTACACACCTCCGTCTCTTCCCTAGCTCTTCCCTTCCTGCCCCTTGGAGAGAGGGACCGAACAGGCATTGCCAGGGGTTATTTAGATAGACGGTCTAGACTATAAACTACCCCACGAGATTACCATATCTCGCACATTCAGATGGATGTAGTAAAGCCTAGGGAACCAATACTGATCGGGATTTTTGAGAGATGACTGACGGAATGTTTTCGCCATTATATATATATATATATATATATATATATATATATATATATATATATATATATATATATATATATATATATATATATATATATATATATATATATATATATATATATATATATATATATATATATATATATATATATATATATAATTATATAGTTGTATGCAGGAGAAAAAAATTCAGGAGTGATTTTTTATGTATATAGGTAATATATATCTCACTACATTCTCAGTACTCCCTCTCTTACATAAAACCCTGTCCAGTACAAGTAAATCGGGCACATAAAATGTGCGAGATTCTCCCGTTCCCCGCCGCCGCCTCAGCCGGCACCTCGAATTGTGCTCCCCGGCGGCACATAAATGTGATCGATCAGTTGGCACATATAATGTGCTGTACATATTTTTTCGTGTGTAGGTAATATAAGTATAAGTATATACATATAGGTAATATAATATAATTTCTCATGATATAGTTAAAAAGATCGGAAAATCATTCCGAATATAAGGCGAGAGAGTGGGCAAAAGTGAGAGAATTTAAGCTCATTCTGGAAGGAAAGAAACTGACGGATCGGTTTATTCCACTGTATTTGCAGGCAAGCTTGCCGTTCTCTACACAAAACGCGTGAGTGTCAAACTGCTCTCCATCACGCTCTGGTGTATGATCGGAGCCTTCGCAGCATACGGTAAGCATCATTATTATGATGCGAAAATTTCATAAATATGCATCTATTATTTACGATATTTATTTATTTGTATGATTATTTATTATATACTCCTAAGCGCAGGTCTAAACTCGTGCGTCTCTGCCAACCTCGATTACCGTAACATCCTGCCGCCCGACTCGCCCTCGCACAAGGGTGCCGGAATCATGTCCGACGTCGTGAGTTGGCCGATCTTTGATCTTTGGCCTTTGGTCTTTGATCTTTGATCTTTTATCTCTCTAAATATAAGCCGTAGGTCTGGCCCGACCTTCTGCACATCATCTTCTTCGTTGAACGTCCGCCCGATTTCAGCCAGCCTCGGGAGTACAAAGAGTTCATGGTAAGGTAAACCCTTCCGCCTGTTCGCACATTCCTTTTTTTCACGAGATCTAAATGGTTTGGAGAGAGTTTTTGCTAAACGCAAAGGCTTATTATTGGTGTTCCACAGTTTTGATACCTTGTTGTCAGTTAGTCATCTTGATCTTTTACCTTTTCCTGTAGTCATAGCTTTATTTTATTTTAAAAAAATAAATATAATATAACATTTAAGAGTATGCTGGACGAGATGCAGCACCTACCGTATGCGATGGGCAAGGAGGCGGATATGATCTGGATATACGACTACAAACGGTTCACGAGTACCGCTCCCGATGCCGACCGTGAGTTTTGGGGAAGATATATAAATGCACAGAGCGAAAATTCCCCCGGCCGGCGATTGAATTTCTCGCCTCCCCTACTCAATTCTAGGCCGGGGAACTCTTTCTGACAATGAGCGTATGAATGCGGTGCAAGGTATATGAAAACTTGTTTTTTTTGCATTTCTCTTACAATGACACAATAACAATAAAATGACACAGAACAGCTATGTTGTTCTGTGTCATTTTATTGGTTCGGTTTCAGACCTGAACATGACGGCCTTCCGGTCTTTTATCACGCACGACGTGTACAAAGCGTGGAACAGTGGCGTGCAGTACAAGTGGAGGGAGGAGTAAGATTATCGATTCATTAATTCTTTTTTTAATTTACAGTAAAAATGTACGGAAAACATGCTGATCAGCTCAAAAAAGGGTTTTTTTAATACTATAATATTTTGCTGTTCAGCGGCACGCCCTCCATAGAGCGCATGATCGTCATGGTAGCTTTCAATGGAACGAATGATCTGTCGGGCAAGGTTCGACTGATTGGACAGTGCCGACAGGTTGGTTGGAATAAGGAATGAGAATCGATAAATCTTTTCCGCTAAACACCTCAAATAGTCGTCTCTTCTAGCAGAATATTCTATAACACATATTTCGCCGCATTCCTTTCCCTCCAAGACATGAATATACATAGATAGCAATAGAAAACAAAGAGAGCGATTTTCTTCCAGATCGCCGCCAAGTACCCGCAATTCGACCTCGTTCCGTTCGATACGGAAGTGGGCATGGTAGACGTGCTACTGCAACTGCCCTACTTTGCCTTCTTGTGAGGATATTATTATTTTTTTAAATATTATTATCCTCCTGTAATCCAAGTCTTCACCTATCTAACCTTTTTGCACACGATTATGCATGCAATACTTCTAGGTATATTAACTGATAAGTATAAATTAAAGATAAACTATAATAAATGAAATAAGTTTTTTTATTAATTGCTCCTTTCAGTTTTCCGCTGGTCTCGGTTCTGTTCCTCTTCGCCGTATCCCTTCTGCTCTACTTCAACTTCCTATCCGCTCTGGTCGCGGCCTTCATGAGTGCCTCCGTCTACTACGGTATTTAAATCAGCAATTTCCATGTTTTAGACTATCTATTAGGCACAATTAAACAACCAGCAATTACATTGAAAAAGTCACTAGTTTTTTTTCAAAATGCATTGACTAATTTGCATAAAATGTCTTCGTTAGGTACCTTCGGCCTGTGCTCCTTGCTCGGCATTGTCCTCAACCCCTTCACCGCCGGCGCGCTTCTTCTCCTCTCGTGTACCACTTCGCGAGCCGTCGTCCACATCCTTCTGCAGTTCCACGCTGCGGGAATCTACAAGGTCGGACTTTCTTACCCTACTCTACAAATCGTTTCCCATTTTTTACACTAATACGCATACAACTAATGCACTTTCTATGAAATTTTTTTTGAAAAAGAGCTACCGTAATCCCAGGAATCGTTGCAGGATGTGGCGCAGGGCGGCACCATCACACGTATGGAGAAGGCGCTGGCCAAGGCCGCGGTCCCGACGCTTTTCGTGAGTCCCTAAATAAGCTTTCCAGTCGCAGATAGACGTGTTCCTTCTCCAAATATGCAACTTCTCCCCAGAGTAGGCGTTAGTGCCTTCGCATCAAGCGTTCTGGAATATATAATAAGCCATACATTCAACCGGGTGACTATGATACTTCCCAAATCCCCCTTGCAGTCGTCCCTCACGGGTTCCCTGCTCTTCGTGCTGCTCTTTCCCTCGCCAGTGCCCCTCTTCTCCTCCATGGGTCTGCTCTCGCTCATCCACCTCTCCCTGTCCCTCCTCCATTCCTTCCTCTTCCTTCCCATCCTCCTCTCAATCCTGCCCCGATCCTTCCTCGGAGCCGGTTGTTGCTATACGGAGCACTAACCACCTCAGTCTTACCATTTCATCTCCAGATTATTCCGCAGTTATTATGCTAATCCCGCTTCTTAGTGACCGAATCAGTCTCTGATTGCCTGCAAGGACTCCATGACATATCGCGGGGCCCAGAACCGAACGTTCTGGCCCCGCACACCTTTTTTTCTGCTGTTACAGCCTTTACCTTTAACCGCTTTTCTCATTTTCTAGCATAGAACGCGTCACGCTTCACTTTACTCTGTACGGACCTACTTAATGCTAGTCTCCATCTCCTCAACCTATACCACTTACCTCAAACTTCTCAGCCATTCCATCGAAGTTCTACTACGCACGTCCGCGTACTCCTCTGCTACCGTCACTAGGTTCTCTAAACAATTGTGATAGCTTTCACTGTTGCCTTCCGAAGGTATTAGCCCCTGTTCCGTCAGTAACCCTAGTCCTGCTATGCCTAGGTGAGTAGGAATGAGACTACTAACCGAACATTCCGCTTTATCGTACCATCTGAACGGGAACGTGAGTGCGATCACGAGCAATGCCGTATGCCCCAAACCGGTTTCCAATAGTATATCGACAATCGGCGCCATTAATTGCACGCTTTCAAGTCTATGTATATCAATCCGTTGCCTTTACCATCATTCCCACCGCATTTACCGTAACCCAGGTTCAATATGCTTGTAGAGACTAATTATTTTCCACCTCGACATATTGTGCCATCCATTTCGCTGCAATTAGCTTTTTTGTCTTGAATGAAGATTCATCTTGAGTTTCCTCCATCGATACGCATGGGAATCTGCAAATGCTCCAATGAAGAGTATGTATCATTTCAATGGTGGACTAATGATCTCTTGCACGATGTATAAGGACTTGAAAGAGCCGGAAGCAGTGCGCTTTGCACGTCGAATACAATTCGTTATACACATTCCGAGAATAGCCTATTCAACGGAAAGGAGAAGAGGGGCACGGTCTATAAACAGAACATAGCGGTGCACTGACCGGATAATATCTATACATACCATGTAACATTAACTGCAACCTTTTCATTCCCACAATCATCAGCCTTGCTGAGAAAATCGTCACAAAATGTAGGGATATATGCATTAGTGCATGCTTGGTGCAATAAATCAGTTTGAGATTTTTCGACATAATCAACTTACGAAAGCTTCGTAGCCGCGAACAATGGCGTCTCATTACAATAATAGTACTCTTGATTACATTCCTTTTTGTGCGTCGACTCGGGGACATTCTTTACTGTCCAGCTATTATCAGTATCAGTATCGTACGCTTTATCAGGACAAGTACGTGGGGTCTTGGGTCACGGGTCACTGTAGCGCCAACTTCGTACGCCTTTCCCACTCCGCCTTGTCTTCTGCCTTCGTTGTTGCCACTGGTGGCATGTAATATAAGGGAATAGCCCGATTATCTTCCTAAATATATAATACTCACCTTTTAATATTGTAATTTAATTAAATGGTTAGTAGTATTACGGTAGTTCACAGTTTGGTTATCGCAAACTGACTTTTGTAGCATTCTGAATTCCCTCCGCTGCGTGGAGGCTTGACTGAGTATCATGTACTTTGTTTTGTCATCCTTTTCGTATTTTCGTCAGTTCTTCTAGTTTTTCCTTCGCCTGTCGGTTGCTTCGTCACTCTTTCTGTGAGTTTTGCCTTTTATTGTTTTATTCACAGTCTTTTCGCGTAATAATAAGCTTGTAAGTCGCATTTGCTGGAGTTTGCACGTGAAGCGGGGTACACACACTAGGAATAGAGACATATTGAATTTGTGACAATCCGTCACATCGTCAGGAATCGGGGCTATGATCGCAGCATACAATACGGCGTAGAGATATTTCGCAACATTCACGTATCACACAGACATATCACAGACGTGTCCATAGTTAAAGGAAGATTCGAGAAAACTCCTCGTAATGTTTATCAGGTCTCAGGAAATTTCAACTGTGAATTTTTGCCATAACACTGTAACCTCAAAGCTTAGCTTGAAGGGCATTCACTAAGAATTGGTGGAATGTTGAGTATCCCTGGATCCCCTTAGTGAAGAATCTTGAATATACTTGGATTTTCAGTTCGTGTAATTTTGAGTATCCCTAACCATATGGTGTTACCTTTGTTTTCTAGGTTTGCGTATAGCACAATCTTGGGGGAAAAACACAGTCTCCCTGAAACATTTATCGGGATGCACTTGAAGAAGCTTGACAGAAGGGAGAACAATAATGTCGATGTGTAAGAGCACCCGGCAATTGTGGACGCAGTTTTGTTAGGAACCTTACGGACGGATAAAGCTAGACCTTGAAGAATGCAATAACATATTCTTAGAGTTCAGCTAATACAACGTATTCTGGTCAGAACTTTCAAACTCTAAAGCTTTTGGAAGCCTTTAAATTAATACTTTTCCTAAAAAAGCAGAAAGTGAGCCACACAAAGCTACTGAAGCTTCTGCTTGACCAGGTTACAGAATAATATTTCAAATTAAATTAGGATTCTTTACATGAGATTTTACGATTAAACCACACAGTATAGGATTGAATTATGGCTAGCAAGGAATGTGCGAATGGCGGAGTGGGGAATGCGGGGGATTATGCCATACTACCCTATGGATAAGTCTAGAAACACGCGAATCTCGATACGGATTCAAGCTACTGTTGTTCCAGCTTTTCTGGTCTACAGAGCCTCGACTAGGCGCTTGACATCCTCTCTTAGGTTCTGCAGTATCCGCGAGTTGACCAGACGGACCGTGGCAGAGGGCGCGTCCTGCAACGACTACAATTTACGGAAATTACCCTCCTCTAAGCCTCAGGAGAGGTTGTCTTTCACCGGAGTACAGATGATAATTTCTGCGATTTTACGCCTCAATTTTTTCCATGATGCATATTGTCGCGCTGCCTGTGTACGGCAAAGTATATAGCATCTTTGAGGAAAGCGTTCCGCCGGATGTCTCTATGCAGAGAGTCGAAGAAGGTTTTCATCAACGATGGAGTCCGTACCTCCTTGAGCGAGGGCGTGACCCTCCGGCAGAAGGACGGGAACAGTTCCTCCTGTTCCCGATCCTCGAAATAGTACCAGTCTTCGAGGATGAAGCCGTCGTAGTAGGAGTCGACGGCCTCCGAGGCCAGAAGCGCAGCCTCGGACGGGCACAGGTGTGAGACCAGTGACTTCTGCAATAATTGAAGAGTAGGTTTCGCCATGGTCAAGAACGATTAATGAATGAATGAACATTATGAAACTGACGTTACGATATCAAAATCTTCAGGGACTAGGAAACAGTGAAAAAGCGGGCTAACCTGACACAGTCGATGGCAGTGGGCAAAGACGCAGTGGAGGTGCTCCTCTTCCGCGGTTTTCGAGAGGTTCCTCTCCCCCGGGGGAAAGGGCCGGGCGAGGCACAACCGGGAACAGCCTGACTGCACATGGGGTGAGACCGATCTGCAATTCATCTTTGCGTTTGTTATCAGAACATCTAGGGCTATCAAAAGACCCAAAAATTCAGAGTACCCCCGGATCCGCGGGGTACTCTGAATTTTTAAACTATTCTCAAGATACTGCCTAAGAGCTTTGCTTATTGCCGTGCTAAAGTTTGACATCTTTACGAGTTCGGTTGCCATGCGTAAAATCCCTTTGCAAACTTTGGAGACGACTACGCGTGTCAACAACTGTTCGTGCTTTGTCTTGTGTGTTGCAAAACGTCCTGCAAGAAGCTTTCCGCTCTTTCTCACAGCAGGTACAATAGTCGTATACAAAGAAACAAAAAAAGCTTGCATCAAACAAAAACTAGTTGTACTTTCGCTTTTTCCACGGTGTTGCTCATTGTCAGTATGTAAAAAAAGTATTTTGAGTTGCTAATCGAATTTATCAATTTAAGCTTTTTTGTCCCATTATATACGAAACCTATGAACGTACCTATGAACGAACAACTGTGAGCTCATTCAATGGATAAGGGGAAGCTCAAAGTTTTTTGTAAAGGTTCCTTATTCAGAAATGTTTCGATCATGCTTCATCTGTTCTTTTGAGATGCCATACTATAGTGGAATAAAAAGATCCGTCAGTTTATCAGAATATCAGGCGAGAGGGTGTGTAAAAGTGAGAGAATTAGACTCATTTTGGAATTGAAGAAACTGACGGATCGGTTTATTCCACTATACCTCAAAAGATCAGTTGTTTTTTGAAGTCTCGAATAAAAAGCTTCATAAATTTGAATCCTTGAGCTGTATCATTTTCGTAATTTTTCGCAGTAAAACCTACGCCTGATTTGTAGTTTAAAAATCCATTCAAAAAGAATGTTTCTTTCTCGTAGTAGTGTTGCATTTCTTTGTTTGATGCCAAACCAAGACTACACTCTTCTTTTCCTTGTATCGAATGTTTGTGAGAAGAGCAACCAAACCGTGAAATAAGTATGTTGATGACTGACAAAGACATTGTCACATTACATCGTGTAAAATTAGTGCAGTATGGTAATCTTCTGTTGTTCTGGCTAATTTTCTACTAGTAATGCGATAACGATGGTCATCGGAATGCTCCGTGACTTTTCGTTCTTTCCGTCGAAAAATGCGATTTTAATTTTTTTAAATGCTTGGTCTGCGCTGTTAGTTGATATGTCGGGTCCCTTCTCACAGATATAATGAGTAGTAACCTGAGGCAGTCCATGCTGTTGCGAATCCTTGTATGCTCGCACAGCTCTCGCTCAACGGCGTTAGGGCCGCACGGTACCAGGCATTCTCTGGAATTAGATTATTCAAACTATACTATAATTATGATTCCGTCCCCATCACGTTATTATCATGTGTAGCCAGCCTAGAATAATGAAATGTAGCCATCACAATTGGGCACTAATTTGGAACAGATATTCGGTGATGTAGCCAATAACAACATATCATCCGGTAATAGTATAGCATTGCTGTAGGATTATGATCGACTAGAAACTCCACGCTTGCGATAGGGGAATGACAAAAAAAGATTAGAAGTGCGGGCTACAGCTCATTGCCAGCTCAAGACCCGAATAGAGGATTGGACTGTGGATAGGACAAAGTAGAACAATTATTCTTAGCAACCCGATAAGATTCGCACCGACACATACATGGCTCTGCAAATGCGCCGCCATTTGAATAGTTCCTATTTGCAGCGAGCGAACGAAGCGGTAAAGGGTGCAAGAAAGTTGAGTTCATTGACGGAATATTTTCGCTAATAATCTTCACGGCTCGGAATGACTCCCAAGCTAAAGATCAACACTGAATCACCCCCTCAATTCTCGGTTCCAAGGCGTCCCTTATCAGGGGGTATTTCCACGATCGGACGCGTTAAACACGCAATGCATTCCTGGCGCTAATCTCCCTCTTCCCAGCTGTTGCACAATGTTAGCTGTCGATCCTCCATACGTATTTCGTCAAGAGTGCAGACAAACCGACTAAACAAAGCCTCGTTTCGCAAGATGTTTACAGGCCCCTTACACCATACCTATGTCACCACAGTTCGCGCGTACTCTTTCATTGTAGCAAGAGAAACAAAGGACTGGCTTGTAGTTGCGCAGAAGACCGAAAACAAGCGCATGTCGCAAACTACCTGAAAGGCTAAACCTGATACTTTGGCAGAGGAACTAGAAAACGCAGAGATTAGTCTACTAGCGTTTGAATAGGCCTAATTCGGGGCGCATTTGACGTAGTGTTAAAGGGTGTGTTAACACGTGCTATAATACGTAGGTTGCCATAGAGTGTCAAATACCCCCGTAATTTGTACGCGAATGCTGCAGTCTATGCACTTCCAAATTCCGAGGCTTTTAGTAGTTCCCGTTGGGTTAGGCTATGAAAACACTATTGTGAAGATATGCTAATTAAGAGTATATCATGAATTTCAATAAATCTATCCATTTCACTATGGCATGCCATATCCATGTGAGTACATACTCACCTTCTATTCATTTCGCATCGTTTGCTATTCTCGTGTCACAAATTATGACTGTTCGACCGCTCGCTTACAATTTGGCGTAAATGAATAAATAAATAAATAGAGGCCAACCTATCATGGCAGTCGGTCCGCTGCTCTACGAGCAGGCAGAATTTGGTGAGATTGGCCCGCGATGAGACGATCAGCGGGTCCATCGGCACGTGAAAGAACTGCGTGTCGTACAGGCGGCCAAAGTTCAACTGAAGGGAAATTCGCATAATTTCGAATTTCCCGCCGTAAAGTACGAGCGAAGTAATGTCATTTCGTAAGGCAACAGTGACGTAGGAGCCTTATCGCCAAGGAGTGGCAGATATCGGGTTCAATCATATGGACTGCCTTTAGAACTGCCTTCACTTACGAAAAAAGCACTTCATTTCGTGTTATTGCAGCAATAGGCCGGGCATTTCGAAAGGTCTTCCAACGATGGCGTTGACTGGGGAAATTATCGATATCTTATAGTCGGGGAAAACGGAACGTATAATTCTGTTTTACGAGTTGCGCTGTTTAGCAGATTTTCCGCACTTTGATGGAACGCCATTCCGCTCTAAAATATGATACCGATAAGAGTGAGTGCTTTTTGAGATCACCACCACCAAAACTTTCACATAGTGCGTATTAGAATTGGATAGTATCACGCTAGAGGGCCCGGAATTGGAGTTACGCCCGGAACGATTATATCTTCCCTTTTTCTCTACTATTGCTAATGATCACTCGCCTTTCTAACGATCATACCTGGAAATCGGACTTGAACTGTGCCTCGCACTGCGTCGGACAGGGTGCGGAGAAGACTTGCGTGAGGTGGCTGGGACGGGCGGAGAGGAGGGGAAGGGAGATGACTGAAGGGGCTATGGATCACTCAGAACCATCGTCTTGCTATGCGCCGTATGGAGCAATATCTAATTCATAATTCTCAGGTTGGAATAAGAATGCTCATTGAACGTAAACGGGTAGAAATTTTTCAGAAATAATGTACGAAGGTGAGTGATTCGGGCAAATATAGAACCGATCCTTGACGGACTCGAGCCGTACATCTAAGATTCGTCGTTCCGGTTCTCTAGCCGTGTTAATTTGGATGCAGAAATTTGCCCAATATCCTTCTCATGCATCACCTTAGCATCGAAACAGCCTGAGCCCGGCAAAGGATAAGGTTGTGATGCAAAAAGGAATGCAAACAACATAAAACCCCCCTCCCTCTTCTATTCGATCTACACTCGATATTGGAAGTTCGCAAAAATCACACTTGTCGTTTCGTGCCCCTGCATGTCAATAAATAAATAAATAAATAAAAGCAAACCGATGAGACACGTCCGAAGCAGCATGTCAGGATTGGGGTGTGGACAGACAACTGAGAGGAGGAGGGCGTTCGGAAGGGAAGACCCCGAGCTGCGAGGGGAGTACACTCTCCTCCCACTTTTGCACCTCCCCTCCTCTCCCCTTTACCTCCCTCCCCACCCTCCCTTATCTCTTCCCTCCATGATTCACCTCTGCCTCCTCTATGTTCGTAGGACGTTGTCTCCAAGATGAGTAACCGCCTCCCCCTTCCCGGGTTTGCAAACCACTCACAGTCTGCACGACGGTCAAAGGGCAGAACAACACGACCAGAGTCTAGCTATCATCCAACACGTGCTGAACATAGTTTGTTTGTTTTTTTCAGAAACCCGGCTTGGAATTAAAATTTGGATTTGTTTTAAACCAGAGCTACACAATTTTGAAATTTGGAATCTCGAGCTCGTTAGTAGTTTCACTCTTCTTCCGAATCAATTAATTACTCGCTGCGTGGGTATTCTGTAGAGTTGTACAGAACGATTATTTCTACCAATTTGTCTTTTGACGGCGAGACGGTTCGCGGTTAAGAATGGTGCATGTAACATAATAATTGTAATAACAACCTGCACGTCTCTAGCAGTATCTATAAGTACACTGACAATGAGCGAAAATTACCTAGCACACGGCATCGCCGTGAAATTACCCTAGAGAGCTAGGGTACCATTCCCCAAACACAGTAGTGGGAGGCGGAAATTCTAGGGTATTTTCACACTGGTGCCGTATGGTGCGGAATTAGGGTATTTTCGATCAGTGTAGTTAATGTCAATCTCAAGTAGCAGCCCAACTTCCGGCTCTCCACTCATCTTTGAAAGGCCGTTCCAGTCGTTCTTTCATCCATCCTCCGCCGTCATCTCTGCCATTTCCCTAGCTATGTCCACTCTCCGAAATGAGACTCTCTCTCCAGAGACGTATGGAACGGCCCTCGTAACTTCTAAGAGGGCGAAAGCGGAGAAAGCGGAGAGGTCAACCAAACGGGATCTGGAAGTGGCATGGCCCAGTGCACGTTCACGCCAGTTCCTCAGAGAAGTCGAAGGCTCAGTGAACGAGTAATCTCTCTCTTTCATCGCCTTCCAAGCGTTCTAATATCGAATTCCGTGCATATGAACCGATCTTGTGAGTGACGAGCGAAAATTTCTGAATGTGAAAACGCATTATAAGCTCAAGACGTGCTCGAAATTTGATGTAGACTTGTTGATTCGCTCATGAGAGGAAAAATAATTGTCAATTCGCCGCCAGACACATTGCTCAAATGGAATGCTGTGTTTTTGAGACTGATTTTCGGCCAGAAACTGACCGGTACTTCTGACAGCGAGCACAAGACCAGTTTCCATTTTCGATCTACACTCTCTCGATATTGGAAGCCGGCTTGACGTCCTCGTAGTGGTAAATTAGCGGCCGGCCGCCTAATAGCCGGCTCTTCGGATGTGCAACTCTGCAAGAGTTGAGTGGTCAAAGATCGGGTTACTAGTAGAGATGTGCAGACTGGTCAGAGCAATGGCTACGTTTCAAGCATCACTCTTATTGTTAGCCGCTAAGCGCATCATCGCCAAAAGCAATGAAACCACAGCATTCCGCCCGGTAAAGAATGTGTCTAATAACCAATTGACCACCATTTTTTTAATTTTCCCAAGAGTGGCTAAACCGATCAACACCAAATTTTCGGAGGTGTTACGATTCATAGAGACGAACTTACGTTTTTAAATTCATAATTTTTCGTTCACTGGCTCGCTTACAGGATCGGATCCTAAGCGCGGAAACCGCTATTCGCTATTAGAACGCTTGGAATGCTGTGAAGCATATTGACCGTAATAACCAGTTTTCACAACTCTACTTACTAGACGAAGGCTGCAATTTGCCTAAAGATTCCGTCATAGTACATGTATGAAGATCATGTATGAAGATGCGTCGATTGCCACCATTCTTGCTTACAACGATAAAGCGAAAGAGTATGAAGGAAATTCACGCAAAGAGTCACTTGCAGAACTTCTGTCCATATTTTTTCGTTATTTTAAAAGCTTACGAAGCTGTCGGGCGATAGTGATTGGTTATCAGCATTTCCTGTTCCGAGGTGGCAGATAATGAATGAGCGGGATGACCAAGGATGAGTAAGAACCAAGAAAACTCACTGCATTCCTAGCGTTTTGATGCGATCTACCGTTACGGCAGACTGAATGATATATTAAAAATATATCAGAAAGTATAACGCGACTTGGCCAAATTGTGTTTGGGAGGGATTTCCGATTTATCGTCAAGCGCGGAAATATTCCAAAAAAAGCTTCTCTCACAATTCGTGTATTCAAATTGCTTCCTAAACTCATTATAGAAACCCGATGCCGAGCGCAATGTATTCAGCTCTAGCAATACAGTACGTCGCACAGTATTGGAATTCCGCATGGAGTTATTTGCTTGGAGGGCGCCGCAACAGAGATGATTACCCCTCACAGGATTACCTGACTCACCCGTGTTATCGGCCGCAATGCTGTTATCGCCTCCACGGCGCCTGAATCCTTGGTTGCGCCATTTCGAATTGCACAAAATGTAGAAACTAAAATTAGAGCAATTTTTTTGCAGAACTCCTTCAGCCTGTACCTAAAATATATCGGTAACCGGTGTAAAAATCAGATACTATATCAGATACGATCCTGTTCGTTAGTATAGCACAGGTTCAAAATTTTCAAGAAGGCAGAAGTTATGATTCCTTACAGAAGGATAAAATAGATTCGAACAATGCGATCTCATTCATGTCACATTCTTCATAGAGACCCGCCCATTGGTCTCCTGACAAAATTCAGCAAGGTCACTCCTTACACAGATAGACACACAAGGTCAGAGAACACCTAACAAACGACGAGAGGAATGCCCTAGCCAGGTCGCTATTATTAGTGTCCTGTCTCAATCAGAGTTCTCAGCTATAGCTAACTTAACGGCAAAAAAGTTTTGACTCCTAAGCCCCGTTTTCTCACTTTTTTCAGAACGATTCACTATATCCATACCCAGCTTTCTCTTTCCGCTGCAGCCTAAATGAGTTTGCGATTTGGTTGACTACTTTTGAAAACTTTTGAATCCTTTTCAGCATGACCACAAAGCTAACCGATCTACCGGAAGACGTATTGTCGAATATCTTCTCCTACCTAAACATCCGAGAAAGAGTAGCACTCAGCGAAATGTGCCGCCTGTAAGATATAAGATCTTTGCAAATTTTCAAATTAAAAAACAGCAAAAGCAAAAAATAAGAATTTACCTTTCTCCTTTCAGATTTCGCAGTGCAGTCGCGGAAACAGCGAAACGTTATAGGAAGATAGTGCTCACAAATCATGCGGTAAGGTATTTACTAAAATAATAAAGCATCCTATATAGGGTAAAATTAATAACCGCATTAGGAGACGGAGTCGTGTCCAAATACGCTACATGCCGCCTTCATCTTGAGGGATGACAGTGGGAGAGTGGAAGTAAATAAGAAAATATTAGAAAAATAAAGCATTTCAGGATCCGATCTACAAATGCTTGTCCATCGAAGATAACAACGATTCGCGCACTTCGTACCGAACGAGGAAGATCTCGGTGAGTGAGCTTTGCGTTTGAATTTTAAAAAATGAAGATTGCTGGAAAAAAGAAAAAAATAGAAAGAGGAGAGTCCGTTTAGAGTAGGAATGAAGCTTATTGACAGAAAAAGTTAATATCCCCATCTTTACATATTCTGAGCAATCACCGATTCGCGGACGCGATGGACCTTCGTCATCACCTTTTACTCAATCTTGTCCTTCCCCAGATTATGACGAAATGATAAATGAATGAATGTATATCTCAGGTCGATTCCGTGTGCCGCCTAATCCACCGAGCACGCGTGGAAACTTTGAGCGTGCGAGATGTCAGTTTCATGGCCTATTTCTACGATATTTGTAAATATAGTGGAATAAAATCCGTCAGCAGATCATTCCCCCCAGGCGAGAGAGTGCGTAGGAGTGAGAGAATTAGACGCATTATTGAAAGCAAAATATTATTGAAGGAAAGCGAACGTTGAGAGAGCTGCACAGTTCTTTCCGCTAGCCACCGTGAAACTACAGCCGAAGCCGGGCTTTAGCCTAAGTGGCACTTTGCCAAGAGAGTTTCACTGTATTTAGCGGACTGCGCTGCAAAGATTTCTCAACGTTCCTTTTCCTCCAATAATAACGGACGGACCGGTTTATTCCACTATAGGATCTCCTGAAGCATTCGTTGAGCTAGTTCGAAATTACTGTTGGGTGGCATATTAGGTATCGTTATCCAACGCACGCAGAAGACCAATACAGATCAGACAATCGCCGGGAGACCACCAGACCTTCGGGCTAATCGAGGGCATAGTTGCGAAGCACTTGCGAGCGCGCGTCACTCCCCACAACGAGGAAGCGTGAGCATTTATCTTTATCATTACTTACGGAAAGATATCATTACCGTAAGTAATCAGTTTTACAAATTTTTATAAAAGTTGTAAAACTGAATACTTACGGTAATGATATCTTTCCATACAGGTCACATTACGGAATTATTTGGTGATTAATGACGAATCGGTTCAACGATCGTGCTTGATGCAAAAGTGAATCATGCTGAGCAAAGTGTTGTCTTGTTGTTTGCATATACACTGAGCGAAAATATACCAACATGTTGGTATGCAAATATACCAACGGCACCCCCCCCCCCCTTCTCGCCTCTCGCTCGCGAAAATATACCAACGACAGATCAACGAAAATATACCAATGCTGTCCTTCCCGGTCGGCCCTCCCCATCAAGCAGTCCCTTTTTTATTTATTTATTTTTATCATCGGGTTTACCGAAACGAAACTTTGCCTTCCCTTCCTTCCTTCCTTTCTTGCACTGCATTCACAAGAACTTTACTTTATCTTGTATTTCAATAGTCGGAAACCGCATATGAAATAGAACAATATCGGCGAGCTAAAAGGAGGCCACTAGCCACCATACGTGAATTCAATTTCGAATTGTAACCACACAGGCTTATTTTACATAATTGAATAGAGGACAAAATGGATAAACTGCTAACAAAATGAAATGATTTGGTAGTTTCTTATTTTCGTGGATGCAATCGGCATTATTCGAATAATACATGTTCGAGAACAATCCGTCGTTGTTCATTGTCAAAACCCTTCGAGCAGTCGAAAGACCGATAGATATAAAACGAAACAATATCGAGTAGGTAGAAACCATTCCGAATCTGCAGAAAAACTTTAATAGCGCCTAAAAAGAAGAAAAAACTTACAGCGTACTGCATATTCTCCAAATAAT
>LS858113.1:0-11768 GCA_900490955.1 Micoletzkya japonica | reverse complement strand
GAGCCACTCCACGTGTTCCACGTGGTATAGTGTGAAGTCGCTACGCGTTGTAGGCAGCCGGCAGCAGGTTCCATTCCCTCTGGCGGCCTGACTTTTGCACGCTCTTTATCGCCTCCTCTGGCATACTGTGGGCAGCTTTCGCGGTGGGTGCTTTTCGCGGCGATTCAAATGGGGGTTTCCGCCGGAGTGCACAGTGCCTTTAACTTCTTAGTTAGCTAACATTAGAGGGGCAAAATTGTTTTTAAAAAAAGCCCAAGACAAAATGCACAGCAAGCTCACTTGGCCGTTTCCCAGGGTGTGTAGACGGAGAGGAAGGCGAAATTGCGCTTGGTATTCGCCAGTCGGATGGCATAGGTGAGATTGTGGGAAGGTGGGGAGGAAGGCGCGGCAATGGACTGGTCGAAGACGACACCCGCTGAAATGAATTCATTCTGAATTATTATTATTATTAATTGTCTACGCTTATTATTGTCGTAACAATAGTACGCTTCAGAAGAACGTATGCTAGAGGTGCGCACGCGAGTTCTTTTGGTCAATTCGTTTTTTTGCTTTTACTGACGATGAGCGGTTATGAATTACTTTCCAGCATAGATATACCCAGAAGCGGATTTCCGCACTCCTGCTCGAACGACGTGACCATGTAATTCTCGAGCGAAGCCTCGTCGTCGAATCCTGAGAATTACAAGAATTCAATGAGACAAATATGATATGTCCGAGTAACGCTGGTTCCAATGTAATGCTACAGCTTATCTACCACAGCATTCCGCCCGGTAAAGAATGTGTCTAACAACGAATTGATCACCATTTTTTTGAATTTTCTCAAGAGTGGCTAAGCCGATCTACACCAAATTTTATGTTAGAATTCATAGAGACGAACTTAAGTTTTTAAATTATTATTTTTTCGTTCACTGGTTCGCTTACAGGATCGGATGCTATGCGCGGAAACCGCTATTCGCTATTAGAACGCTTGGAATGCTGTGCTACTCTAAGATACGTCTAAAAATTGGTTTACTCCGCTCAAACAAGATGTCATCATTGTTCACGTTTATGGCATGGTGTATGATGAACGTGAAAAGTAACTGATTCCGTATCTATCTACTTATATACCCTTGACCGTGCAAATCGTGGAGATGGTAAGATTTTCCGGCAGGCGGTCGCTGATATTCGGTGAAATCTGCGAGAGTATCGACTCGTCCAGTACGTTGACCATCGTGTAGCGATTCTGAACAAGCGCTCGAAGACATATTACAAATTCCACGAAAGTTGACAAAAAGTACGCAAACGATTGCGAACTGTCTATGCAAATACGCGCGCTGATCTACCTCTCCGGCTCCAATTTTCTTGCGATTCTATTAATTTCTGCCATGGTAACACGTAAGGAGTCAATTGGACAGCGGAATCAGTGGGAATAGTTTGTTATTTCAATCAAAAGTATTAAATCGTTCCGTTTTTGAGGACAACTCCCATGGAACCTGTAATAGGATAATTACGGGGTCCGTTTATTTACTCAATTGTACGTTTCACATTTAATTTATAACGATTCTCAGCAAGTACTTTTAAGTTAAAAAGAGATAGGGGAATAACCGGGTCTGTGAGTTTCTTCAGCCACACGTTTCACTATCAATACTATTATGTAATTCGCTAAACGTCTGTCCGTGGACATGACCAAAGAACACTGAAATAGATGTTTCGCAAATTTGCAAAAGCTCCTCCACCTAGCATGGTTTGAACTCGCGCACCTACGCGCCATAGTCAGCTAGCTTCTCAATTGAGCTATACTGACGGTGGGGAGATCGTACATGACTGCAATTGACGCTGCGCGGCCTACTCGCGCCTGTTTTTTTCGCACTATTAACAAAGCTTATCATTGAGAAAAGAGATATTGGTTGGACAAACATAGAATGAATCGTTCAGAGAGGTGTGTTATATGGAGAGGACGGTGTGTAGCACTGTCAAAGGGTAGAGAGGGGAAATTTAGTCGAGGATAGAGATGTCGTAACGGCATACCGGCTACCGGAATGGGA
Organism: Micoletzkya japonica; assembly: GCA_900490955.1. Lineage (NCBI taxonomy): Eukaryota > Metazoa > Nematoda > Chromadorea > Rhabditida > Diplogasteridae > Micoletzkya > Micoletzkya japonica. Next base: position 9,744 of record LS858113.1, on the reverse strand, counting down.
AGCGTGGATGAAGAATGAGGTTAACGGCCTCGATAGTGGGGAAAATGGGAATAATTAGCCTATAGACGCCGATAAGCTTAACGGCATCGATAAGCTTATCGATAAGGTTATTGTTCGTTCACTCACTGCGCCGGGGCGGTCGGGTACATTGATGTCTCTCAAGTTGAGGAAGAAGCGAACTGATGTTCGCAAGTATTCCACATTATCGCCTAACTCTCTCTCTCTCTCTCTCTCTCTCCGTTCTTTCATGCTCTTCATCACTCTCTCGCACAGCATTCCAAGCGTCATAATAGCGAATAGCGGTTTTCGCGCGTAGGATCCGATCCTGCAGGCGAACCAGTGAACGAAAAATTATGAATTTAAAAATTTAAGCTCGCCACTATGAATTCAACGAGTTCTGAAATTTTGGTGTACATTGGATCAGCCACTCTTCAGAAAATTCAAAAATACTGGTCGTTTCGCTATTAGACACATACTTCACCGGGCGGAATGCTGTGCTCGGTCTCATAATGTGATTAAAATGTTTGGCTTTCAAACCCTACCAATTAGAAAATACGAGAATGAGCAATATAATAATCATAAAATACCAACAACGATTCGCTCCATGATCTCTTCTGTAGTGTTGGTTCTCGGCGAGTAGGCGAGGTCCACATTTATCTCAAGTATTCATTATTAGTTTGAGGTACAGATTCCCATTGAACTATATGGCTTCGTCAGCCGTCGGACAATGCGAAATTACACTGGAATACGCATTCATAAAAAATATTTTTTTTAAATTTTTACATTTTTTTCTAGAACCCCCCTTGCTTTGATACACTTTGATACCTGAAAGTGATTTCCATCTAAACGCGTAACGTTCAGAAACTGGCAGTTAGTCGTCGTGGCATTGATGAAGTAGGACGGAGAGATGATCGCCCCCTGTAAGTGCAAGGCTAATTAGAACAAAATCTAGATTAGTCCGTAATCCAAATGAGAGAGTACGCAAAAGGGAGAGATTTAGCCGCATTTCTGAGCCAAACGTATCTGACGGACTATTTCATTCTGCCATACATTTATATATCCTAGGCAATTTATAAATGCAAGCGACACGACCATATCTATTCTATTTGTTTGTCGTTGGAGCATTAAAATGTATGAAAGATGACTGAGACGATGAACGCGCCTGGAGGTGCGGCACTGCTAAATACAAGTGTTGAAACATATCCGAACCTTCATCCGGACCGGGTCCGGTACTATGACCAGATCATAGGCACTGCCCGTAACCGCCCATCGCCGGTACTCGGTCGCGTTGTGCGTCTGCTCGTAGTTTCCCCGTAACTAAAATTGAAAAAAACGTATTTTATTTTATTCTAATTATATATCAATCTGATCTTTTGCTAGTATGCTCCCGTAACCAGTACGATAGACTCCACTTTGCCCTTGATTGGCAGGAACCGATGGGCTGATCTAGGTAGTAAGACACGTGCTTATGGGGGGGGGGGGAGAAGTCTTTTGCGAGATAAGCACGACCGGGTATCAGGGGGGAGAGGAAAGTACGCACCTTTTGAAGGCTCTAAGTAACCTAACATTACCTGATCCGGGAGAAAAGCATGGAAAACTTTGCATTCACTGAATTTAACAAACCATAATGTCCGTGTAACTGTTTCCATGCTTGATGTTATCGATTCTCTCGGACCCTACATGAGCGCCTTCTAGCTGACAACAACCAAAAGATCGACAACTTTGGCCGCTGCTTGCAGGCGATCAAGGCACTAACTTAAATAAGCATTATAAACGAACTAGGGACAGGCATACAGATACACACACAGACGGAGAAAACTTGCTTTTGCTTGGTAAGAAGTAATAGATGAACTGCTCGCTTACCCCGATCATCAACCCGAACGTGATGCACATGAGCACTAGCGGAACTACGATCTCTACGAGCGTGAACCTAGAATGCAAAAATTCATTGCAAAGTAGACCTCCTGAATCGAGTCCGCCACCGAATTTCTAGGGTTTTGTTTCATGAATGACATGAAGAAAGCCTCTATGGTTATAGCTAAGGTCTGCAATCCAACCAAGGAAAAATGGTCTAATTCGATTAAATGGACGCAATTCAGGAGGTCTAGTGTAAGGAATAGAGCATACGATTGGTGTTATATGTTGAGGTAAGTTTATTTTCGCATAAGATGTTAGATGCCTTTAAAAAAGCCAAATCACTCATTGTCAGAAGACAACCTAATCTCACATCCGTCAGGGTGCCGTCCAGAATTCAATTAGATTGCGGATGTGGGCTCAAACGTTTATTAAACATTTCCTACAGCTCTTAGTTCAGCCTGCATCCTACTATATATATCTACTAGTTAAACTCTGGTTCTTACACACCCCGCACATAATGACGTATCTGATCTATGATACCGGGCGATAATCAGCCATAGGGATAAGTGACAGGTAACGTAAATTTGGGCAGCAATCGTAATCTTCACAAGACCCGCCATTCACATGGCATTTTCGTGTTGAGGTAAATATGCTTCGAACCGTGTATATTTTGCGTATATAGAAATACCTAGCACTACTGTGATCTATTTCGTGAACGAAGCAATAAGCAAACCATGGTGAACGGATCTGGATGAGCCAGTTTTTCCACAGTAACAGGCGCAACTGTGTGCCCGCACCCATCTGAATTTTTGGGAATAAAATAATAATTATAATTATAAAGTCATTTCCAAGTTTAGACGAAACCAGAGAAATCGAACGGATTCTAAGACAGAATATTCCGGTTTCAAGCTGGTAAATGACCGCGAATGATCAAGAACACGCGAAAGGACGGGGGACACTGTCGATAAAGTAATGAAAGTCGAGAGCGAGAATGGCCATCTTTTGATGCCTTTGCCTAAGGATTTCCCTAGCAAATACAGCTTCCCAACCAAAAATCTTAAAGTTCTAGATACTTCTAAAGTGAAGGGTGTAGATGACACCACAGAGCATAGAGAGGAGAGGAACAAGGAGAGCGAGAGATAAGGTCAATCGGGCAGAACGCACGGAACTACAGCTGTAGATAGCGATAGATCGTGAACTCTGAGCGCCTCTTCTTACACCGCACAAGATGAAAATCAAGGACAACGCTGAGGATACGGTGCAAGATCATAAAGCGAGGATCATCGAGGCTCATGGAATAGAAACGATTCAATGTTCCTAGTACGATCATAAATAAAGATGAAGCTGCGGATAAATACCTTGCGTGGACATAAAGCCATGGTTTACGATTAGCCATTCAATCTTAACTTAAAAGGAGCATTGAAGAGGGTATCGAGCGTTTAGGGGACAGTTTTCGAAAGGCGCGCAAAGTACCCAGACAAGAGGGTCGATTAATCGTCACCACCCCCCCCCCCCCTCACAAGCAGTAAAACGACGCGGCGCTGTTCAACTTTTCCTCTCACACTCGGCCAATAGATAGTAGGTGTAATCGAAACACAATCAACCGCCTCTCTCGAATGGTCATTAGACCGTGTGACGCGGTTTGACTCATCACGAACAGTTATTTATCACTTTTGAGATCTATTTATCATTTTTTAGATCATTTTTGAGGAATTTCGAACTGCGCAAACAGACAATAAATTCAGTTTTTTTCAGATAAAAGGCTAAAAATGCGACGTCACCAGAGTCACGAAAGTGTTCTAAGAGCAAAACAGACGACGCAAAGGCGCACCTCTGCCACCCCCCCCCCCTTCTAAGCCCCTAATTGCGAGTTCGGTGGGTTCGCGGCAATTGTTGCACAGGATTAGCACGCGATCGAATGTTGACTCTAACTTCATTTTCCTCTTTAGCCATTTTCGGTATATTACCAGGACAAGCACAGCATTCTATAGTGGGTCAACGTTTTTTTGTATAAGATTTAAACTCTCCAGAGTCCTGCTTTTTTTAAATAATCTAAGGGAAAAGGCCTCTACCGCGGAGCTATGACGCCTGACACCAGGGGTCCTTATCTATTGCGGGACGGATCACACTCCACACCTGGCCTTATCGCCCGTATTTACACTGCGAAAAAATGACTAACGAATGAGAATAGCGGAGAAAAATGAAGAGCCAATAGCTCAGAATCTAGCGGGAAATCAACTTACCTATAGTTTTGTTGATGCCCTAAAAAGCTCAAGAGAGGCTGATATCGAAAAGCCAAACAAAGTTTTTATCGGAATTCTGATCTTGGTGTGAAATGGCATTCCTTCGAATAAATTACGCAACGCCATAACAGCTACCTTTGTGATTTGTGCGTTTCACCTTACTCATATCCTTCGGCGTCCAATTACATAACTCATCCTTTACTTTTACGTCTTCTTCCATCTCTGCAACTGCGCTGTGATGGTAACCAATATCGTTTCCTGCGCATTTTCCGTGCCAATGAGAAATTAATAAGAACGAAACGAATCTCAAGACACCTCTTTCAAGACTTCACTTTCAGTAGGTCTATATTCTAGGGTTTAAAAACCAAGCTTCTCGAATTTGCAATCGCCACTCCAATCTTGCATTTCCATTTACGTTGTCAATTTGTCTTGTGCCATTTTTTTGCGTTTCATGGTCGCTTCTTTCGTGTTAATTCGTCTTATACTACATATTATTAGGTGATATGGTCCTTAGCACTATGTTTTGAAGAAATGCAAATTGTTCGGAGAGCGAGTTTGAATACGATACGGCTAAAATCTATCGCGAACTGGCAGCAGCTGACAATGAGAATGAAGACAAAAAGACAGTAAAGGAAAGGAACTCTTCTCGATGTTCCGCATGGGAGCAACACGACTACTTCATGATCATCGCCTGCAACTGGACACTCTTCCGTACAACATCGCTCCACTTCCCCCATTTGGCCCAGCTTCAACTAATCGTCGACACCTCCTCATCCGACCCCCTGGGAGCCCTCCTCTTCCGCATCTACCCTTCCGCACACAACAGCGACACCATCGGATATCGTATCCTCAAGCAATCTACTCCCTGACGTTACCCCGGGACACCACGATAACGCCGAGCGAGTTCACCAACCATCCCAACAGGCCTCCCACCCCCGAGGCCACAATCGTCAAGGAAAGTAACACGGACAAGACACATATCGATGGCTGCAGACATGATGGACGCAGATATCATCAACGTCGATGCCGCAGCAGGAACAGGAAAGACCACAACCATCGCCGGAGCCTTCATCAACGGACTCTACCATCAATCGTCGAACCCGGACACCCTCGTTCTCGCCATAACTGTCACCAACGACGCACAGCTATGAGCTTCACGAAGACCCTACCTTCTTGGACACGCTACGAGAAGTGCGAGAAGAATCCCCCGGACTCTCGAACAAATTCAAGGACAACTACATGAATCTCAAATCAGCCCGGATCATCCTCAACCGCCTGAACAACCTCACTCACTTCGTCTCGGACCTCCTCTACAACGGATCTCTGGCCCCCAGTCAAGACAATCAAGAATGGCTGAGCACGGCAAGGAAGACTCTTTCCTTTCTCAACCCCAAGCTCCCTGTAGCACTCATCCATATCGACGGACAAGAAGAACGCAGCTCCACTTTCTCCAAGCTGAACCACGAAGAACTCCGTGTTGCCACGGCCCGCCAACGTCCTCAGCCGGAACTTCACACGAGACCTTCCTATCAGCCTACTCCGCTCAAGCCCGCCTCCTTCAACATCTCAATCCCCTTCACACGGTCGTCACCATCGATGGAGCCCAAGGAAGCGAGTTCGACATTGTCATCCTTCCCACGACACGAGCCAACCATATCCTCGGCCCCTTCTTCGGATCTTGGAATACCTTCACGGACGTCGTCGACTCTCCAGCCAACTCTACTACCAGAAGAAGCCGTCACCACCCGAACATCGTCTGTTCGTCAAGTCCCGTCAAATAAAAAAAAATCGTCAAGTTTTACAGCACGCGTACTCAGCCCTTGCTCTGCAGCTCTTCGACAAGTTCATGAACATCATGATCAGGATATATGAATGTCAAGAAGCGGACGAATTCTGAACTATCTACATCCTGAACACGACGACCATCATGCGACTATGACTCTCGCCAGCATTCCCTGGAGCCTTCATTTCTTTTTAATAACAGGAGACAACTTCGCACATGTCCCCTTCAACGCTCTCTTCAACCATCTTCTATGTCTGGTGGACTGCACAACGGACCGAACAAGGATCATCAATCTACTGCGACGTTGTTTAAAACCGAGGACGGTTTTCATAAGGTTGGGAGGAGTGAATATGGGTAGGACAGATGTTCATACGGTCAAGAAGAATGTGCTCCCCTTCCTCCCTTATATACTTGACGGCGTGCCCCACCGTTCATGTATACATTGGCCCCTCCATACATCTGAACCTGCATACATCGGTCCCTGCATACATCGGCCCCTGCATACATCGTCGAGAAGCAATATATAAGGACGTCGTTTCTACCTCGAGGAATCAACCAGCTCCGGAGCAACTTCTGCCTTCTACTTCCCCCCTTCCCCTTTTCCCTTCATTTATCTTGTTGTATTTACGTCGCGAGATAAACTTATACCTTGCCACTCGCTTCGCATATCTCTACACGCAAAACCCGCTTAGGGATACGATCAACAGCGGTTTGTCTCTCCTACGGTTAGCCCATCCGCCGGGAGTCGTGTGTCCAAATGCGCTTCACCCGCCTTCATCTTGAGGCATGACATTGGGAGGGTGGGCGCGAGGATGGTGGACGGTAAGGGCACGGAGTCGTATGTCCAAATACGCTTCACCCCGCCTTCATCTTGAGGCACCACATTGGGGGAGTCATACATATAAAAATAACTTTCGACTAAACTAAAAGAGGTGTGGTAGACTGTAGCTTTTGTATAATTGGGTAACCTCGCTCGCTCTCCGAACATTCAGAATACCGTGTTAGTAGCCATTTTATGAAAAAGAAGAGACAATAACTGTGATCTTTATATAAGACATTTTATTTTGCAGAAAAAAATTACATCATCTGAAGGAAAATATGCCCAATCAGCAGAAACAACCGGAACAACCGTTGAAGACATTTCACAGCATTCCAAGAGTCATAATAGCGAATAGCGGTTTCTGAGCATAGGATCCGATCCTGTAGGCGAACTAGTGAATGAAAAATTACAAATTTGAAACTTAAAGGGTCCCTCCAACCATCTCGTTCATTCCTAGAGATAACCAATTAAGAGCGGTTGATTGATTGTGAGAGACAAGAGAGGAATGAAGAGACGCAGACGGCGAGAGATATCTTTGCACAGTGTTTTCTCAGCAACGGCGAAGTTTCAACAAAAAAGGAGAGAGTATGAGACTCAGGACATTGAGAGCTATCCAATGATGTCAAAAAATGTATATGGTAGATATTGCCTGTAGGGGCCCTTTAAGTTCGCCTCTACGAATTCTAACTCCTCCGAAAATTTGGTGGAGATCGGTTTAGCCACTCTTGAGAAAATTCAAAAATGGTGATCAATTCGCTATTAGACACATTCTTTACCGGGCGGAATGCTGTGGTAGATAAGCTATAGCATTACATTGGAACCAGCGTTACTCGGACATATCATTCTTTTCTGGTTCTGGTTTATCACCTTTATCAGACTAGCATTGGTTGGGGTTCCAAAGGAGGTGTTGCTTGATATAGATGGGAGAGGTCGGAGACTTCGAATCTTCTTCAAAACAACTCACTCAGTCCGAGGTGCCGAGAGATCTTGAGTAGTCCTCTTGATCCTCGTTTGGAGCATACTTCTCCCGAGCGCCCATTCGTTATGGAGAAGGATCAATTCCTCTGTCCTTGATTGAACATGCGGGGGAGGGGGCTCTTGATTGAGAGACGACTGAGAGAGCCGACCACTCGCGACGGGGACAGAAAGAATGAAGATGATTCTTGAAGATAAGACAAGAATGAGACAAGAATGAAGATATCATTCTTGTCTCATTGAATTCTTGTAATTCTCAGGATTCGACGACGAGGCTTCGCTCGAGAATTACATGGTCACGTCGTTCGAGCAGGAGTGCGGAAATCCGCTTCTGGGTATATCTATGCTAGAAAGTAATTCATAACCGCTCATCGTCAGTAAAAGCAATAAAACGAATTGACCAAAAGAACTCGCGTGCGCACCTCTAGCATACGTTCTTCTGAAGCGTACTATTGTTACGACAATAATAAGCGTAGACAATTCAGAATGAATTCATTTCAGCGGGTGTCTTCTTCTTCTTTAAGTTCGCCTCTACGAATTCTAACTCCTCCGAAAATTTGGTGGAGATTGGAAGCCACCCTTGAGAAAATTCAAAAATGGTGGTCAATTCGCTATTAGACACATTCTTCACCGCGCGGAATATTGTGATTTGAATACATTTTCCAGATTAAGATGCTTTATCAAAATTTGAAACATCTACAGATGAGAAACTCACCGTTTTTGCCGATCGGCCGTCGTTCCATTCTGCTTCTTGTGGAGGGTGATCCATCCCTCATCTTAAATTATAAGAGTAGTGCGGAAATGAAAAGTCGGGCATGACCCCTCTGCTATTTTAAATTCTCCAGATTAAACAAAGATGCTTTATCAAAATTTGAAACATCATGAGATAAAGAAACCAACCGGCTTATAATCTTCCTTTCTGCATATTGTAGTCGTCCTTCGTTCCTGTACCTAAAATCGCAAGCTTAGTAGGGAAGTGAAAAATTGGGCCCGACTCCTTTTCTATTTTAGGATTTCAAGAGGCCACTAAGTTACTTTCTACAGTGAATAAGAAGCATCTACCATATCGCTCGCCATTATGCACTCTGAAAAAGACACGCGCCTACCACAAAATCGAGGGCACACAATACAGGTAGACCTCCTGAATCGTGTCCATTTAATCGAATTAGACCATTTTCTTTGGTTAGGTTTCAGACCTGAGCTATAACAAGAGAGGCCTTCTTCATGAAAGCCATTCATGAAACATAGCCCTAGAAATTCGGTGGCCGGACTCGATTCAGGAGGTCAGCTTTACACCGAATGCATTCCAGGTTTTTTTTTCTAAATGCAGTGCTCCCATAGCACCGCCGGATACAGCGTAGGTTTGCGAGTAGTGTCATGAGAATAAAGATTTGAAATATTTAAAATCCGAAACGTTGCGAGAATGTATATCCCATTTTTATGTTCGTTCCAGTTTTCTCATACCTCTTCCTTCGAATGTATTCCGATGAAACGTCGTTCACACAGCCACTTCTTGCTCTTGATGGGCAGGCCGTGCATGAAAGGGAAACATTTCAGATATTATTTTGTTCTTCACTAAGTTTGTAATTTCATCTATTTAAAAGAATCTATTAAAAACCCACTTTATGTTTACACAAAACGAAAAGGGACGAACACGTACATACACGGAAAAGGGACGGACAAACAAAAAAAACAAATGAAAATTGTCTCTATGGCCCTATTCTTTTCTCACCGTTTCCTTCTTTCTTTCTCTGTTTCTCTTTCCATCTCTTTCACTTTTTTATTTTCCACTTTTTCATAGCATATGAGTCTCTCGGCTATCCTCATTCCCCGATCGATTACTTATTACATTCTAACGCTCTTATTGCACAACATTCTGGCATAAAGCCGGAATGACCGGAGAGCGAGCCGGCCGTTCGACATTTCCCACATTTGGTGTGAAAATACGGTATGCCTTCGAAATTCAAAAGTCTCCCGCACGGAAATACATGGATACTGTAGCTTTTCGGACCCAATTTCCCAAAATTTCAAATAATTATGTTTTTCCCTCTTTTTTGCCAAGATAT